>PVIJ01010651.1:0-59052 GCA_004024925.1 Scalopus aquaticus | reverse complement strand
GTATTCCATTGTGTATATGTACCACACATTCTGTATTTTTATGGTACTCCAGTATTTTTTAAAAAAATAATCACATTGAGATATATTTCACCTACCATAAAATTTACCAATTTAGTATTTAATGAATTCACAGATATGCACAATCATCACCGCTACCTAATTTTATAACATCTTCACCCCAAAGTGAAATCCCAAACCCACTAAACAGTCACTCCCTAGCCCCTCTCCACCTAGCCCAAGGGAACCTCACATCTACTCTCTAGCTCTCTAGATTTTCTGTTCCATGTGTCTTATTCAGATGAATCAGGGCGACGCGGCTGTGTCTGTCCCTTCACACAGTTGGTTGAATTGTTTTCACATCTGGGCTAATGTCTTGCTGCTGTGAACTCTTGTGTTCATGTTTGGTGTCAGCGTGTTTTTTCCCTTCCTCAAGTATGCCCCTAGAAGTGGTGTGTGTGTTTAACAAATTGAGGAACTGCCGAACTTCTTTCCAAAATGACCTTCACATTTTACATTCCACCGACAGTGTGTAAACATTCCAGCATTTCCACATCCTCTCCAAGACTTGCTATTCTCCCTGATTTTTTTAATAACCACCCTAGTGGGTGTGAAGTGGTCACTCATTTTAATTTTGATATGTTATGTCCCTAATGACTAATGACGTTGCACATTTTTTGTGTGTTTATTGGCCATATGTATATCTTTCTTGAAAAAATAATCCATTCAAATTTTTTGCCTATCTGTTAGTTGGATTTTTTGTCTACCATTGAGATATAAAAGTTCTTACCTATCTGGATCTAAGTCACGTCCATTTTATTTGCAGATATTTTCTCCCATACTGAGCCAGGACTCTTAAAAATAATTTTCCTTTTTAAATTCTTATAATTTTGTGGGTTATTAAGTTGTACAAACAAAGCTAATTTAAAATTTATGAATGCGCTTACCTCTCATTGCTAGTGAAAAGTGAAACACACACACACACACACACACACACACACACACACACGCTACTAGGCACAGCCTGACCTCCCAGACTGCAGTAAGCAAGTGGTCAGAGGGTGCTGTCTTATTGCTCTCAGGAGGCTGGGTGCCCACCTCATGAGCCCATGCAGTCCCTGCTGACCTCAACTGGGGCCATTTGGTGCCATCAGTGGCACTCTCCTTAGAATTGTTAAAGAGAATAAGGTATAATCACATCTTACATGTGTTTTCATCTTTTTAAAGCTATGAAACCCTGGGAAGTAACACAAAAAATTCTGAGTAGCCAGAAGTTTCTGGTTGACTATTAATACCTCACCAATCTGATAGTGGCCCCACAAGGAAAATATGATTGGGGAACCTTTACCTTTACCCGCGCTGCACAACAATGCATGTGTCTCTTGGACAGACTTTGCATCTTTAAAAAGAGGAAGAGGAAGAGAAAGGAGAAGAGGATAAGGAAGGAGAACAAGGAGAAGAAAGGGAGTTAGTTGTTGACATTTAGACCCGGTGATTTTATACAAAAGTCCTTATTTCTGCCCTTTTTTGAAAGGTCCGAATATTTGGTGACTCTGGCCATATTGGAGTAGTACAGCTGTGGGTAGGGCAGTGCCTTCTGGTCACCTTTCCTGCCTCATTCCAGCTCATCCCAGGGGATCTTTCATTTATTCACTGTGCTCCTGAAAGTACTGATGTTGCAAACTCACCTCTAGATGGTGGCTTTCAAAATTGCACACCCAATCTCTCTGGGAAAGGTATTTTTCATTCCAGAATTAGGACATATACACATGTATGTATATACTAGAAATGGCACAAAAATTTTTATTGTAACTGTGTATGATGCCTTCAGATGTATGTAAATATATATGCCTCCCTCATATATTCTACTGTATTTCATTTAAAACTGCCAGACATTATCTCACTAAATGGATTCTAAAGACCTAGTATTTCAAAAGCTGTGGCCTAGACTACTCTATCCCATTTAAAAAGATAATGCCCGAAGAGGTTGAGTGGTTTGCCTACTATCTAGAAACCAGGCAAATAATGTATTGAGATTCAGCAGTAATCTACACACTGCAATTCAAGAGTCCTTGTTTAATAATAAAGGACTGTCCAGTGTTCAACATCATTGAATTGAGAAATCTCTGAATTCAAATTTTTAAGGAAGAAACTGGCATGGTTTCTAAATAGTAGAGAAAGAGTTTTGTGACCCAGCCATAAATCCTATAATATTCAGAAGTCTGTACAATGTCCAAAAACCCTACAATAGCTCTTAATCGCTATAACCTCCTCTCCTGATGGTGGTAAATTTGTCATTGATGCCTGAAGCTGTGGGGCATTTGTGTGACATTTGCATCAGGAAAACATTTTTCACAGCATCAGGAAAAATGTTATACTTGAGCACTTTAACAACCCCAGACAAGAAATTGATCACAATTACCACAGCAGAATTTATTTTTCTTTCATGGAAATAAAAATAAATTTGGAGACAGCTCCATGTTGCATCTTTTAAATCAATGCTGTCCTCTTTCTCTCTAAACATTAAGCAAAGTAGGTCAAATGCAAAAGACAAGGAAGCTACCACTTAACTATCATCATTCAAAACAAATACCACTTTGCACAGACAAAAGGCTGTGCAGAGTGTAATTCTTCTCTAAAGCTGCTGCCTCTTGACCTGCTTAATCTGAAGCTGAAAGAACAGGGAGAAGAGTAACCCAGGTGGGGGTGAAGAAGGGGATCCTTCAAGATCAACCATGTTGACATGGCATAGCTGCTAATCATTGAGTCCTACTCCCCTTCCCCTCTTTTAGCAGTCAAGGGCTAGGAACTCACCAAGGAGAGTCTGCCAGATTGCCCAGTCCCAAGAGGGAAAATCTTTCTATATAGTACTTTGAGTAAGGGAAGTAATTTTATATTTTTTGGCAACACAAGAAAAACTATGGTTAACATTAACAGAGAAATTACCATGACCTGGAATGTATAAAGAAATGTGCTAATCATTTGGGGCTGCTATCTTTTCTGGGTTTTGTGGTTCCTTGGTCCTTGACTATGGCCATGAATAAATTCAAAGCCATGTCTAGACAAATCAAAGTTTATTTAGCAGGAAGAGGTCTGGGTGGACAGAGTCCATAGAAGAACAACTATGAGGAAAGGCAGGGGGTCTCCTGGCTTAAATGGGGTGCAGAAGACTGCTCACTCCATCCTTTTCTGGAATTTACAGCGCAGGTTCCCCCAGGGTGTTGGTTTATGGGGTTAAGCTGAAGTGCGCTGAGAGCAACATTGTCAAGTTAGGAAAAAGCAAATATCCCTGTGATTTGACAATAATTTCACAGAACATTCCACTGTCAGAAAGCAGAAGGCACACCTGTGCTCTATCTTAGTCTTTGAATGAAGGAGCCATGCTGGCAGTGATGGGCAAACAGGGGAAATGATTGAGAAATGATTGTCTTTAAGAGTTTTGCAAACTGATCTATTTAGTTAGCAGTTTTCAGTCACTTTATTAATATGTTAACATGAATATGTGTGCGTCAATGCAGGGCGTTCTTATTCAGGTTAACTCACAAAGTAGACCATGTTTCCTCCTTCTGCCATCAGACTCTGTAGGAGTCAGTGGAGAGTTGTCCTGTATTTGGTGACAACATGGAATCTAGAGTTGCTTTTTTGTAGGACATGCCCCATGGGGTAGACCAGTAGGACAAAAGTCATTGTGTCAGGTCAGCCCTCTGATCAGGTCAGAAAGTTTCAGCCCAGAGTTGATGGTGTCCCACATTCTGTTCAGCAGAGAGAAGGGAAGAGTTTAGACACAGGCATTAGGTCAGCCTCTGGTTTGGACTTAGGGAGCACATAGAGCCCTGCTAACAGTACCAGGGAGAGGGAGCACAGCCCTGTCTGTGACGCCTGGCTCTACACATGTTGCCAGCACAGGCAGAAACATGAGAACATCTTGCTTCCTGGAATAATTACCAGGATGGTAACTGGTTTCTGGAAAATGTCAAAGTTCAATGATCAGAACTGTAAACTGATGTCAGAGAAACAGACTGGCATTCCTCACAAGTTCCAGAATGACTGCCTTATTAAATCTGTCCTGAGATCTGGATGGACTAAGCTCTGGGGAATGGTAGAAGGTATGATGGGTGTGGTCCAGGCAGTTAGATCTCTGACTAGTGCCTCAACTCTTTGAAGGTCAACTATGGCATGGGCTCTCCAAGAGTAAAGAAATAAAGACAATGCCCACTCTAAGTGTTGTGTCCACAATGAGGTTGTCCAGGCTTGTACCTGGAGACAGCTTGATGTATGAGAATCTGCTGCAAGAAGCTTCTGGGTTAGTGGCTTTAAATTTATTCATTTATGAAGTTTAGTGTATTTGAGGAAAATTGGAGAATAATACCTGAAATTTTAACACTTGTTAGGTGATTAGAATTATAATTTTGACTTTAATGTTTTATAAACCTACAACCTGGTAACATTGGCTCTGTATTTTTAGATGGCTACCCCAAAGAAGAAATGATTTACCGGTGGCGGAAAAATTCAGTTGAGGCAGCTGATCAGAAATCATGGCGGCTTTATCAGTTTGACTTCATGGGCCTCAGAAATACCACAGAAATTGTGACAACATCTGCAGGTAGGAATTAAAGAAATATAGCTCTCAAAAAAAATAATAATCTGACTTTCTTTCTCCTAATCTGTAAGACTGTTAATGTAGAATTCCTCTGTGTGTATGTTTTGGCTAATTGTATTGGGGCAACCATAATGACTTGGCAACATTTGAGGGGAAACAACTGATTCAAAAGTGAGAATGTTATAATAAAAGAAATGCTTCAGTTGGGATGTGAATCGGGTGATTAGAATTGCCTTATGTTATGAATCAGGACTATTTACATTATGCCTATAAGTCTAACTGGGATTACTCGAGACTGGTCATATCTTTGTAACCAATTTTACTAATGGTGAGAGTTCTGCACCTTCCCACATACGTATTAAGAATCAAATTATTGTGGAGGCAGAATGAGTAGAAATGCTTTGTGGCAGCTTTTACGCAATTATGAATCACCTGTATCAATAACGTAATTCTACTTCATGAGAGATTGAATTGCACCAGTAGACCTTTGGGCTGTAAGAAAGTCCAAAGGAACTTAACTTCGAGCATTATTCTAGCATTTAAATGCCAACTGTTGAAGCTGCTGCCTTTCCTTTTCTGTTATTCTTGGTTGGATAATAGTAAATGAAAGGAAATGCAAAGATAAGTAGAATATATCTCTAGAGTTTTGAAATTAACTGTTAAAAGATTACTAGTACAGAGAGTGGTAAATGGAGGGAGATAATAATCTGAGTAATTATTGTGTTTGGTGTTATTGTGGAGAGAAAAGTACAAAAACATTTACTAACCACAAGGGATTTTCAAATTGACTAGAAAAACATGGCAGTATAGGAGAGCAAAATGCTGCCACCCCAAAATTTGTCTTTGGCAAGAGGTCTATTTCATCAGAGGAGTGGAAGTGGCTTTGACATTTATCTGTAGACTTCTTTCAATAAGGGCCTCTCGCAGAAAGACCTTGTCGTTGCATCTCTTTTCTAAGGAGAAGGCATAATCTGTATTCCTTTGTTTTCCAAAAAGCATCCTAACTGGAACTCATCTTTCTTCCCCCAAGCTCTCTATTTTAGCTCAGCTATTTAAGATCTAAAGCCATGTGGATGAGTTAGTCATCCTGGGTCTCCCCATGTTCACAGGAGATGTACATGTTACTATTAAACTTCTCTTTGACTTTTTCTCTTATCAATCTACCTGATATCTTTTTGATTATTTGCCAGTCTAGATGAACACAAAGGGTTATGGGATGATATCCCTTGGACTCTGACCATAACCATGAGAGATTAATGAGCTCCTGTCTCTTAGCTTATGTGTTCTAGTCGTGGTCCTTTTCCCCACACAAGGAAATGCTCCAGCCCAACTCTCTCACTCTTTATCATATTTTTTTAGTCTTTGCTAGACTGTCTACCATCAACTTAAAAACAGACTGTCATTTCCCTAATCTTAAAAGAAAAAGATGGTTTCAGTCAGATATCCAGCAGGCAACAAATGGCACAAACCAACTGGGTAACTGAGAAGAAACTAATAAGGGAAGGAATTATTTACAATCCTGCTGGTAGCTCTTAGGACATATTGTAATACAGCATTGTGGGAAGCAGATAAATGGCCCCCAAATGCCCACATTCTAATCTCTGGAATTTGAATGTCATGTTACATGGTAAGGGGAATTGAGGTTGTGAATGACTCAAGGTTGCCATTCAGCTGACCTTCAGATGGAAAAAGTACCTTGGCTTATCTGAATGGGTCCAATGTGGAAGAGGCGGGAGAAGAGTAAGAGGAAACATGACGATGTAGGAAATGAGGAGGCACCATGTGCTGACTGTGGACAGTGGAAGAGGCAGCAGTTGAGGAATACTGGGGGCTTTAGAAGCTGCAAAGAGCAAGGAAATCAATTCTAGAGGCAGGATTATAAAAAGGAGCAAAGCCCTTCTGACACCCTGATTTTAGTCAAGCTAGATGCTTGCTAGACTTTTAACATAAAGGACAATAGTTTTTTGTTGCTTTAAGCCACTGAATTTGTCGTCATTTGCTACGACAGCAATAGGGAACTAATCCCGGCATGTTGCAGTAACCTCGGGTGAGTGGCATTGGGAAATGTCACCTCGTGGCCGACGAGGCAAGAAAGGGTGGTTACTAGAATCCAGAGAAACAGCCTCTGCAGCAAGAGGGCTGCCTCACAGCAGGTGTTGCTTTCGTCAGAGTATCCAGGTGACCTGCAGCAGTGAGACAAGATGGGAGCCTGGGAATAAATGCCCCAAGATGCCTCTCCTCACAGAATCCATTTCTCCTCCCCAGTGGCCGAACCTAACAGTTGAGGCCCAGGGAATGTACCTGATGTGATCCAGACAGCTCAGCCTCTTGGTCATAATGCCTGACCAAAAGGGTAAAAGATGGATTTGAAGGTTCTACAGAAAGTGATCAACAAAATATTGTTCAACCCTGCTTCCTCCACGAGCTCTTGCCCTCTTGTGCTCTTTGCGTCAGATGCCTCTAAAGAGATTCAGGACCTCTGGCTCCAGTGTCACCCCTTCCATTCTCTTGAGTTCTTACCAGCTCTGGGCAAGAAGCCCTCTGCTCCACTTGGCTAACCCTCCTCTCTCTCTTCATCACTTCTCTTTCCCCTCGACTCCAAGAACACTCTTCTCTTGGATTTTTCCCCACTGCTCCTGTCCCCCTCAATTTTTGTTTTAGCCCTCTGACACCACTCTTCATTCATCAAGAAATGTGCAGCGCTCTGTTGCTACCTAGATGTATTCCCCCTTGAGCTTTGTCCTTTCTTTTATCATCACATCCAACATTTTGGAAAATGCCATTGACTTCATCTCCAAAATATTCTAAATAAGGTGGCTTCCTTTCAGGTTCACTGCCACAATCCTGGTCTGAGTCAACATCATTAACCCTGAATTTATTCCTTGGGTTCAAGACTTGACCACCTGTATTTCATCAAAAGGTGATTCTTGGTTATTGAATCAAAATTGCGCTGCTCAAAACCCTTTTACAAGCCCTCCTCCTCTTCCTCCTCTTCTTCTTTTTGTTTTGTTTTTATTTTTTTTGTTATTGTTGTTTGCTTAAGCAAATAAATGCCAGAGTGTTTCCAGCTCCCTTAGCACATTCTCACCATGTGGCTGCTCTCTGCCTAGATGCCTTTTTAGGGGTTTTGCAGAACTAAATCCTTTATGTTTATAAAATCTATGTTCAGAGATCATCTTCTCTTTGAATCTTACCCTGGCCACCCTATTAGCACTCTCAGCATTCACTGGAGGATCTAACCCAACATATAATTTATGGCCTTCTTATGTTTATGGCTTTGGGTCATATTCCATGAAGGAATTTCTGTCTATGTTGTTAACTAATTATAATAAATGGCTAGACAGTACTTGGCTTATAGTGATGCTCCTGAATAAACCAGTGAGCAAAAGATCTGAGTTAAATAGTTCACTTAGGAGGAATGTATACGTCCAGGCAAGAAGTTATGAGTCAGAAGAGGTAATGGGAAGAGAAAGGAATCTATTTTGAAAGACTTCATGTCAGTTAAATGAGCAAGTTTAGCAAGTGATATTTGCATGGAGTGAGACAGATACCAGAAGCAAGGAATGTCAGGGCAATGTGTGAACACATCAGTGAGGCAGGCTTGGGCATATGTTAGCAGGAATCATGAGATTGGGTGCAAACATTCTGAAGGAAAATTCTCATTAACTTTCTTCAATGGCAGGTATGACTGCAAGCCAGTAGGCTGATCTATCGTTTGTCAAGTGAGGTCTCAACAAGTTGCTGTGCATGCTTTGGTGGTGGAATCACCGTGGCTGGGTCCTGATGGCCAGGGGCTCCCACAAGGAGCCAAAGGGAGCCACAAGATTAGGCCTAGAACAGGTAGCTTTGGGAATAACATCTGCCTGAGACTGCATTCCTCTCCTGATTGCTTTGGCCTGTACAGTCCTTTGTTTGAAGGGGAGACCACTACTGGACTTCACCTCTAGTCCCAGGGATAGTCCTGGGAGCTTCCATTGTACAAGACTGTTCTGGCTGCTAGCTCTAGAGCTCTTAGTAAAACACCTTCCCAAAGGTCTATAAAGTTTGTGGTGATTAGGTGACCTCAGATTCAACGCTATGAGCTAGTTGACCTTGACTAGAATACCAGTTGTCCAATTTTGCCTTGTTGATTTACTCTTTAAGTAAATAAAACCTCTATATTGTAGACATTAATTTGTTCATTTGTCCAAAGCCCAATTTCAGAGAGAAAACTTAAACCTCTGGTCACAATTAAGGCTTTCAGGAAGATACAGCAGGGATAAATGAGATGATTTCCCATATATCCCTGCTCAGCCTTGTGGAATCAAGACAATGTAAGATAAAAGAGTGGTTGCTAGAGCCTGCAAAGATGGGATGGTGCTGTGCCTGCACACTGCATTGTGTTCCCCTGTGTGTGTTTTTCTGGCCACATCCAGCTTGAATTTAGGTGGCAATAGTTAAGACCACTTAATGAATATTCATGAAACACAATTGTGTACTAAGTGTGGCTGGAGTTTTACAATGTGGAGGGTCACCCACAGTGTTCTGATGGCATTTTAGAAGATCCCTGTTAGAAAAATGCCTTTTATAGATAAACTTTAGTCCTTGTTTTTAATCTTCTAACTCAAAAGGATAATGGCAATAAAATGTACTTACATAATCCCTTTCTTCAAGAAGATTAAGGCATTTACAGCAGGATGTCTAACTGGTTCTCACAAGTCATTGTGATGTCTGAAGAGGATGGATATTATTATTCCATGTCTTTAACAAATGTAAATAATTCTACTATAGAACTTATTTGTGAAATGAAAAGATCTCATACTGTGAGACTGCCATCCAGTCTTTAGGTGCAGTGCCAAGCCAGGTACTTTGAGGTGGATTGTCATCATTACTGTCTCACCTCATCATCACAGAATTTGTTTGACCATTGCTTTAGTTATGAACATAGTCATCATTGTAACCCTGATGTTCTTGGGATGTAACCCTGGATGGCCTTTTTTGTTTCACTGACCCTACTTTATATACCTCAATATGTAACTTGTGTATTAATATTATGTGTATGTAAACATATATATATATATGTTCTGCCAATTGTAATAGGAATACATCTACTAGATTTTTCTGATAATTTGAAATATGTATATTAATATCTTCACTGAGAAAAACCTACAAGGAAGTCAAAGTGTGTATTTTGGAGTTATTAGAAATAGTTCAGTGGAAAGAACTTTGGCTTGGGTTTTCAATAATTTTTATCAATGAAAAAGAAGCCAAATAGGTATCAATATGTGTACATGTGTGGATTAATGTATAGACATATTTTCTTGCTCTGTCAGCTGCTAATGCCAAGAAGCATAGACACCTCAGTATCGAAGAGCAACCCAGTGCCAGCTCTTGGCTTCTCACGCCATTCAATTCTCCAGTCAAAGTAACCAGGGCTCCCTAGAGAAGTAGCTGACTGTAGGATTGTAGGGTGGAAAATATATTGTAGAAGATGAGCCTGGAGCTTTTTGTCATGCCAGGTAGAAAAATGCTGTCACAGGTACATACATATAGACTGATGGGGATATGCCAATATGCCAAAGGGATACAGAAGTCTACAAAATGATGTTGTGATTGTCAAAACTCAAAAATTTGGCAACAAAATAAGGTAATATTGAATTAGCACACAAGCACAAAATAATTATCTGTGAGTGCCCATTGAAATAAATTATTGATTGAATATACTTCTCTGGCATGATCTCCAAGGTGGTTTTCCCAGGGCAAGCCTTATCCATTGCACTCTGGATGTGCTGGCAGTTTCCCCAAATGTGGGAAACTTGACTGCATAATTTGTAGTAGTGGAGAACTGTGTTTGCGCTCTCCCCTAAAAAAATAGATTAATTAAATAAATAGGTAAAAATTGACAAATTCCCTGCACATAAGAATTCTATATGATTTATGTTTATATTGTGAACCCAAGGTGCTGGAACATAACTCCTTCTCCTAAAGTGTGGAATAGCTTCTTTCCAAAGAGCACAGTATAAGTAGGAAAGAAAAATAGTAATTTTATAGAGCAGACATCTGACAAACACTACCTTAGCCAGGAGATCAATATCAGCATCGAGAGTCATATAATGTTGGTGAAAATTACCCTGGATATGATGTGATGAAAATGATACTTTACCTCTAGTGTCTACCTCCCAAAATTGCATAACCCCAATCTAATTATGGGGAAAACAGATAAATCACAATTGAGGGATATTCTGCAAAATACCTTACCAGCCCTCCTCAGAACTGTGAAGGCCTTCACAAATAAGAGAAGACTGTCACAACCAGTTATTGTCAATATGGCAACCTGATTGGGATTCTGGAATAAAAAAGGAGATTGGGGGGGGGGGTGAAAAACATAAGGAAATCTGAATAAAGTATAGACATCCCTATATAATAATGTATCAATAGTGACTCACCAATTGTAACAAATAGACCCCACCTATATAATATGCCAAGAGTAAGGGGGGGGAAATGGATGTAGGGGATATGGGAACTCATGTGTTCACAATTTTTCTGTAAATCTAAAACTGTTGTATAATAAAAGATTATTTTTCAAAAGAGAAGCAGGGACTCATCATCATAAAGTTCTGCTTCTAATCATTATTGAGTGGCTCGCAGCACACCAACTCTCTCACTGATATAAACTAGGAGAATCAGTGGGTGGGATAAGAATCCACTGGGCAGAGAACACGGGACTGTGAAGATGGTTTATGGGTGAATTGGTGGTGGAAATTCTATGGGAACTACACCTGAGAAAAGAAAGCAAACATTGTAAAAAAAAAAAAAAACAAAAAAACAATGATGTTACATATATATATAAATTTTAAAAAATAAATGTTACCCAAAAAAAAAAAAAAGACTCCACTGGAAGACATAGATAGGTACTGAACAACCATCTGTTCCTGTGGATTTGGGTGCACCATCCTCCCTGTGTGTGACATACTCACCAACCTGGAAGCTCTCAGCCTCACATACCATCTGCATTTTATGGAGACCTCCTCACATAGGCACAATCAGTTGTTATTCCATGTCTAGTCCCTCTTCTCTCTACGGTGCATGAGGGGTGGGGCTGAAAATTCCAATATTCTAATTATGACTAAGTCTTTCTGGTGGCCGTTCCCCATGCACAAACCATCCAGAAACCCACCCAGTGTCACCTCAATGGCACAAAGATGCCCTTATCACTTAGGGAATTTACAAGGATTTTAGGAGCCGGCTCAGGGATAGGTCAAAGACAAAATATTAGAATAGTATTCTTAGCACTTAGGGATTGCAGGGGTTTTAGGAGCTTTATCCCAGGAACCAGTGGCAGATTTTATATAAATAATACATATAATTATAATTTTCTATTATTTAGCAGAACCTGGGAGCCCATCAGGTCAGTGTTGGAAAGACAAGGATTATCACTGAGGATGCACCACAGGGAGGATCCGTGCTGAAGACGCCACATGCTCGGTTAGGCTGGAGGGTTATCTCTAGAGCAACTGTGAAATAGACTAGAAAATACTTGTCAAACTACTACTCCGTCTTTGAGTTACCCCTTTCCCTGGTTGTATTAAAATAAGTTACAAATGTATTAGCCAAAAAATAAAATGATGGATTCTCTTTGAGGATAATAAAATTTTACATGTAAATTTCCATGTAAAATACGTGCTATAGCCAAATGGACAAAACCCCAAGGAAAAATATCAGAGGCTACAAAATAGACCCCACAGGTTGTTGAGACACTGGAGTAAGTTACCCAACAAGGATTTTAGTATGGAAATAACTAATATATTTGAATGAAGGAATGGAGAAAATGATAAAAGAAGATGTAGACAATTTCACCAAAGAACAGGAATAAAAAAGAAAAACCCTCAAATGAAAAATTTTATAGAAAAATAAAAATCAATAATTTTAATACAAATATAAAAGAGATTTCATAAGAAATTACAAAGGAGAAAATTTGACTAGTTAATTATAAAATTGATGCATAGAAAATATCAAAACTGAAGAAAAAGTGGAGAGGAAAAAATAATGAAAAAGTTAAGAGTTTGATTAACATTTGGGATCAGATATTAGGTTCTAATATATGTGTAATTGATAATGAAAAAAATTTATTTTAGTGTAATTGGAATCCCCAAAGGAGAGGCCATAGAAAATGAGTTAGAAGCAATAACTGAGGAAGCTGTCTTAAAATTATCCTGGATAGATGAAAAACATGAAATCACACACTCAGGAACACTGGTGAACTCCCAAGGATAGATACAAAGGACATCACTTAACTGCTAAAGATCAGTAAGTCAGAAAGTCTTTAAGCATGTGGATAAAACAGACGTATTACTTTCAAAGGAATAAAATAAACAGCAATGCCTAACTTTTAACCAGAAATCATGGTGACCAAAGGTCAGTGGAATTCAAAATGTGAAAAGAAACTGAGAACTTGATAGCCAAAAAATAAAGGTGACATGATGATGTTTTTTCAGTCCAAAGGCATTTAAATAGGATACGAGAGTTTTCTCTTGTGATCTCTATAGGAAGCTGCTGCTTCTCCCTTAAAAATATTTGCATGCTGATCCATTTTCTTTGCCATATCAAGACTACCCTTGATGACCATTTGAATTTGCACCCAGTTGTCTAAAAGCACTTGGGCAGAACACACTGCATTTTTTTGTCCTAAGTGTCACGGCGTCTACAGAAAGCTTTCTGAGATGGGAACAGAAATGTAAGATATTCCCTTATGGCAAGCTTAGGCATGTTCAGAGCATGCTTAGAATATGCTTTATAATAGAGGGAGTCCTAGCAAAAGCCCCCTGGCATCAAAGGAGGAGATCAAGTCGAGGCCTGGGGCCCAAAATTAGTTCTTCTAGTAGCTTTCTCCTGATGCTAGCTTTATTACAAAGTCCTCAATAGGCTCCCTTAGAGATTAAAGTTGTTATAGAAAAAGTAACCATGACAAAGAGCTGCTCTCCATGACGATGACAAAAACCACACAGCTTGATGTGAATAGCTGATATTTTGAAGTTTAGTTGAGTTTTTAAGTTTAGCAACTTCTGTAGGTAATTCTCCAAACTCCAAAAAAAAAAATCTCTATGTGACATTTTATGTTAAGTATTTGATAGGTAGCTTATACATATATTTAAATTTTAGATGTACATATATTTCCCAACAGAGAAGAGAGAGCTGGGCTTTAGGCGCCTGAGTGGTACAGTCAGGCTGCCTAGGATTGAATGCACTTACCTGCTATCTGGCCTTAGGAAACTTCTGTGACCCATCCACATAATTCTCTCATAAACTATAAGAAAATTGCCATTTCCTTTACATGACTGTTGTAAATTTAAGTGAACTAACATCTGTAAAATACATAATTGCCATCCAGGTAGGTAGGTAGGTGGATGGATGGATGGATGGATGGATGGATGGATGGATGGATGGATGGATGGCTAGCTAGCTAGAGAGCAAATAAAGCCTATCTATTATTACTGTTTTAATGTACTGCCCGGGAAGGAGAACTGTGAAATTTACACATCATCTTTATTAGTAAATAGTCCATTAAATCAGCTACTAACAGTTTAATCAGTGACACATGTTTTAACAGGGCACTAACTATAGTGAGATTTACATTTTGAATGCAAATAGGAATGTACATTTAAAATAGCTCCTGCTGAAGAAACTCAAAGTATTTTCCTCTTGGCTTCTTGTCATGTTTGTCTGAGTGCAATCTGGATAATAAGTCAGTCTGGCTTTTAGAGTAGGAATTTTAAAAATAACAGTAAACCTTTGTTCACAAGATTGAGTGAAAAAAATCTTTCAAACCTGTATGAGTCATCTTCCTCTAATTCAGAGAGGAAATGTGGAAAAACCACTGTGTGGTCAAATGAACTGCTCATTCCTGAGAAAATTGAAATTCTGTGATACACATCACATATGAAAATCACATTTAATTAATTACTCCTGAAAAGCAAAATTATCTTTCTATAAGACCTGAATAAATTACAATAGTCCCTTCATTTGTAGGGAAAATGTTCTAAGATAGCTGGCAGATGCCTGAAACTGTATTAAATAAGTAGCACTAAACCCTATGTTTATGGGGTATTTAGACGTTATGTTTTTCCCTATACATGCATACCTATGATAAAGTCAAGTTTATAAATAAGGCAAGTAAAACATTAACAACAATACCTAATAATAAAGTAGAACAATTATAATAATATACTAAGAGTTGGGTGAATGTGCTCTCCCTCTCTGAATGTCCTATTGTATGTAAAATTGTTGCTATTGACAGCTGGTTTATATCCTCAGTGCACAGCAATGAATGCCAAATATTGGAAGGAGGGTAAGAATTTCATGTCTGGAATGTACCAGCCAGAATGGTGGGAGGCCATCTTCAAACTCACCACCCTGATCAAGGGGCTACAGGCTTTTTATAGGGATGGTGAGTGCAGAAAACAAGAGCGCTATGGGAGTCATTTGGGGACAGTGTTGGGGTGACTTTGGTTTCTGGGGAGAAGGGGGTCTGTGCTTGGCATTATTGTGGATTTGCATATTTTGAGGTAGGGGCCCTGGGAGTCATCAACTATGTTCAATTTGTTGGTTTTCTGGAGAACAAATTGGTCCTTATCTCACAGTTCTTCATTCTTTGGGCTGAAAACAAAGATGTAGGTTAATGTATGTCCAGAGGCTGCACAGTGGCCTGAGGCTTTGTCCAGTTGTATAAATTAACCCTGTATATGTTGGGTTTGTATGTGTTGGGCCCTGCTTGGCCCAGTTTCAATATTCTCAGAGAGTGGTTGACCCCACTCATGAATTCTTGGAAGACAAAACCTTAGAAAAGGAGGGACAACTGTAAATAATGCCGTGATATAAATACCATTTAGGGTTTTTATTGGACTCTTGTGTGCTTGAGAAAGGTAGGGTATATGCCAATTGCTTAATTAAGAGATGGGACTGAATCTCAGAAAGATTGAAGGCCTGGTCTTCAGCAGTGCACCCAACACATGCCACAGCCAAAGCTGGACCCTCTCAATATGATGTCGGTGGATTTCCATGATATCACTGCTACAAAGAGTTAGCTTTCTTCCTTAGCTAACTCTGGGTGTTAAGAATATCTTATTTTCTGTACTCCACTGTTGGGTCAAGCTTCATTGGTGTATTTCCTGGCATGGCTAAGATTTTACATCATTTGATTTCATTACTGTTTCCAATCATTTGATCTGAATTCTTAAATCAATACGCTGACATTAAGAGATGATATTATGTGCCCTGGCACAAAATGGAATAGAAAAGAACACAAGGGACCATGGAGATGGATCACGGGTGAATTGGTGGTGGGTTACCCAAGGGGAATGCAAAATGTAAAAGACATAAATAACAATAAAAATATATATTATAAAAAAATAAATAAAATAAATAAATAAATAAAAAAGAGAGATGACATTAGCATAGTGGGTCATCAATTAAATAACTTGGTTAGGATTATCTCTTTGTCCAAGGACACTTTTCTTATTGTTCTATTTCTGTTTGTCATTGAACAGACACTTCAGTGTATGTTTCCTGGATAATAATTGTTCTTTGGCTATTGCTCCCTTTCCCGCTCTGCTATCCACAACTCATTGAGAAAAGAGATTGAGAATGTTGCCACAGCACCCTTTCCAGCTCTTTCCCTGCTTTTCTTCCCCTTGGCCATGCCTCATCCCTGTCTCCATGGCCATCAGTGAGTATTAGGTCAAAGTCGTGCTCCTCAGGACTTAGTAGACTACTTTTTCCTTTTGATTTGCTCTAAACAAGAGGAGACATTCAACTTCTCAGGATACTATACACTTATAACAGAATTTCAGTAGTTTTCCAACTGCCTAGCCCTTCAGGGTGATCTTTTCATATTCTCTTTGCTCCACTCTGCTGCCCAGGTGCCCTGCTGATCTCAATGGATGCTTCATGTGAGCCCAGTCGATCTGTTCTGGGTGGCACAGCATTGGCTTCTCACTGTAGCCCATGTCCACGATGACCTGGTCACACTCCTATTAGAGTGCCTGCAAATAGTTATTTTAGTTGTCCCACTTATTCTTTCTAGGGAAGTAAAGAAGATTCAAGAAGCCACACAGTCTCAGAAAAAGTATACATTGAAAGTCTTAATTATAAGAACATTTAGAAATTATTCTGTTTTTCATTTCAAATGTGTGAACAATGTCGACATTTTGCAAACATCTAAATTTCTTTCCTCCACTACCCCTCTATGCCAACACTACATTTCTTTCTTTCTCCATGAACTCTTTTAGTAATATCTAATATGACTTTTTGTTTGCTTTGTTCATAAAAGCCTTGCTATCAAACTCTACTGGGGTAAATGTATTTGGGTAATTTAAAAGCCTTTGTTTTGTCAGTAAATAAACTCTAGAGGCCCGGACTTTACTCAGAATTCTATAGTGTTATGACTTGCCCATCTGTCAGGACCAATTATGTTGGATTTACAACAAAATCTCTTTAAAAAGGAAATCATCAAACACACATCCACAATGAGGAATTAAGGATGCACACTTGGCTTACAATTCATCATAACTCTCCAAATATGTCTAAAGTAAAAGGATAGGGTCCATTGCAATAGTTTTTTATTTCTTTGTAATAAAGTAAGATAAAAGGAGTAAAAAAAAATACTTTGGTCTTGATTTAAGTTGATTTAAGTTGATTTAAGTTTTACTTCAAAAGAATGAGGATGGTGTGAAATTAATGCTCTTGGCTCCTATAACATATTCAGGTGGTTAAGCCTATGGCCCAAAGAGAATCTTCTCAGCACCAGTTGACAGTTAACTAGACTATGGGTCTAGTTAGTGGGGTGAGGAGTAAGTCTGGAGCAGACATATCAGTTGTGTCCCTGCCAGTCCCTCGCTAGCACAGGATTTCTTTTTCTGTATGCCAATTTCAGGTACAGAAAGCTAGAATGTTTTCTAGGGACCAGATGAATCTTCATAGAAATACTTGGATTCAGTGGAATGATATTGATTGTTTTATATAAAGAAATGTGTTTTCCTAAAGTAGAATAGCTATTTGAATAATAAGACTATGGGGGAAAATAGGCAAAGGACCCAAAAATACTAATGTGAATGGAAACTTGCACTCCTATGTTTATTGCAGCACTATTTATAGTAGCCAAGATAAGGAAACAACCCAAATGCCCCAAAGTAGATCAATGGCTCAAAAAGTTGTGGTTATTTATACAATGGAATGTTACTCAATGATAAAAAAGATAGACTCATTTTATTTGTGGCAACATGGATGTAGCTGGAAAGGGATTATGCTAGCCGAAATAAGCCGGGGGGGAAAGATAAATATCAGAGGGTGTCACTTATATGTGGAATCTAAAGAAACCCAAAAAAAGGTCAAACTAGCAAGCTGACCATAGATCAGAGGCAGACGGCAAAGGAGTCAAAACAGGGGAAGAAAAAATTCAGTGGAATATGGTGATGGTTCATGGGTGATAGGGTGGTGGGAGAACTATAGAAACCACAACAATGTAAGAAATTTTAAAAATAAATAAAAATTCAAAAAACAAAAAATTATATTATAAAAAATATAGCCATTTTGAACAAGGAAAAATGCCATATAATAAAAGTTAGGTATGAACAATTGCTCTGTCGTCTTCTGGCCTTGACTGTTGTTTTGGATAAAGCTGGGCCGCTCACACGCTGTTCCCTTGGAAGTATGTGCCATAACAGAAAGATGGCAACTCTATAGTTTCCATGACAGTCACTGTCCGTTTCCACTACTCCATCCATACATCTTGTCTACTGATTCATGTGACAAATATCACCTTTTGAGATAAAGCTCATCCTTTGACTATAATTTAGAAAAATGGTATCATCACATTAGGAAATTTTCTCTCCAACAGTTAGGTGAAAGCACAGTGTTTTCCCCATCTCAAGATGAATAACTTCATATGGTTTGAGATATACTTTGTTCATATTCCTAATTGTACATTATAACAATTCTTAGAATTTTCGAGATTTATTTTGATACAAACGTGTACACTAATTGTAGAACACTGAAAACCCAGATTTGATGAAGTAGTTACTTATTTCTGTTTCAAGCACTAATTGATCTTAAATAGCAAATTCCCCAGGAGTCAAAGGAAATAAGATGTGGGCCACAGGGAAAATTGGCTTCCTAGTGCCACTTTTTCATTCAAATTCTTCATTATCATGGCTTTAACTCGAGACAAATTACTGATTATAAACAACCTCGTCTTGGTAAGAAGCACACTCAGTTAAAAAAAAAAAGTTTCAACTCCAGTCTGAGCATTAATCTTACATTTATTTTCAGAAACTAACTCCATTTTGATATAAGGCAATAATTTTTAAGGACCTGTTTATTTCTTAGTAAGAAGCAGTAAGGCTCTGACAATATTTGATAAGTAGTGAGCATTAGTGTCAATTAAGTTTATATCTTGATTGAAGAAGTTAGGTACAGATTGTGAATTTCATGCTGAAATCTACCAGAGGTGACATGCAGTGTCCACCACATCAGGATTCGTGGAGAAGCAAGTCCCAGTGGGAAGTATCCCTTCTACACCTGCTGATTAGAACTGATCAGGGAGGACAAGACGAGAAGGAGTTGAATGTAGGAAATTGATTAGACAAAAGATTGAAGACAGAGGAGATGAGAGATGGCGAGACTATCCACAGGTTCGTAAGGATGGAAGACTTGTACCTTCAGGTCCATGAAACAACGGGAGCGTTACTGGAGGTCCAGTTCGCAGTGACCTGATAACATTAGGACTGCAGTGAGCTCCATGCACCAGAGACACAGCCCAAGACAAGAGTTAAAGGGAGAAATGCCCTAGTTCCTCCCACCAGCCACTCTGCCACTACCTCTCCCACTAGTGGCCATCTAGTCACTCACCTACCCGGGAACTGGAGAAATACACAGTGGTCAGCCTCTGTGAGGTCAGTGTGGGGCAGAGGAGGGACAAGGGATAGAACTGTGACAGACGTCCAGCACAGATATAACATAAATACTAAACATAAACATGCTAAATAAAAGAACTCCTTAAATTCCCCACCTCCAAAAGCTGCCTTTTCTGGAGACATCTGTTAGGTCCTGTCTGTCATCTTGAAAGCCTAAATATCTGTTCAGCCTTTTCCATCATCTCATTTATTTTTGTTTTAGGATATGTTCACTTGGTTTTTTTTAAAGATTTATTTTTATTTTATTTATGCCTACAAGAGCTGGGGAGTAGTCCAGAGGTGTAGAAGGTGAGAGTATTCACCAGAGACAGAGTAGGGAGCAGAACAGGTGGATCTAGTGAAATACACTGCTGAGGGGAGCAGCAGGTGAGGCAGGAGAGGTCTGCTGCACCGTGTGGGAAGCTCCCTGGCTGGGGATTGAACTCAGGCTGCAGTGGCTGGTGATAGCTTGACAGTGCTGAGACTTTAACCCCTGCGCCACCAGGGAGGCCCTAGGAATGGTTCACTTGTTATAACAGGTTAGTGAAGGGCAAAGTCTGCAGAATTCAGTACCACATCCTAATCATCTGCATTCATAATATTACTGAAACTGGGGCCCAGCAGCTTGTGCAGGCAAGACTGGTGCCTGGCTCCAGAAGCTGCTTTTGGGCAGTGCAAGGGGCAGTAGATGGCGGACATTTTACTACCTGCCACCAGTGGCCCCACTGGGGCTCAGGCTGCAGGCAGAGGCCAGCAGTGAAGGTAGCGGCCATGGCCCCTGGTTCAGGTCTGCAAGGAGGAGCCTGGGGCTGCCCTGGGCCGGCTCCAGTGCTGTGACTCCCCCAGCTGCAGGCAGTAGAGAGGCCCATGGATTTGGTGCCCGGTTCCTGGTATGGACCAATCAGGTGCAAGCTATGAGCAGACTGGTAAATGGTCCAATCAGCCCTAGGATTGAAAATGGTCCAATCAGACTTGTAGTGGGGGACCTGGAAAAAGATACAGGGCAGGGCAGGTGCCAGCTTGGGACTAGCTCTGTTCCCGAGGAGGATGCTGTTGCTGGCCTCCGAGGGAAGACGAGACTCTGATGCTTCGTTCCTGGCCTCCGAAGAAAGAAGCAGCATCCAGGGGCCTACATCTATAGAAATAAGAGAAGCCAAAGAACTTCACAGAGGCTGGGCGGCCTGCACCTGCCTCCAGCCTGGCTTCTGATGCCGCTGAAAGGCCCTGGGCCTGGTGTTCCGAAGATCTGTTTGTTGTTGGTGTGAGCAACACTCACACTGCCTTTGGTGACCGGGTGACCAGCAGTACTGGCCA
Organism: Scalopus aquaticus; assembly: GCA_004024925.1. Classification (NCBI taxonomy): domain Eukaryota; kingdom Metazoa; phylum Chordata; class Mammalia; order Eulipotyphla; family Talpidae; genus Scalopus; species Scalopus aquaticus. Next base: position 38,217 of record PVIJ01010651.1, on the reverse strand, counting down.
TTGCTGCCCAGCACTGTTGTCAAGTGACCCGCCCTCTGTCCAGGTCACCTTTTGAAAGCTGTTGATCACCGGGCACCACCTCCCAGTGCTGCTGCCTCCATTGATGTCTGGCCCAGTGAAGGGTAAATGAGGTTAGCAGGTTTTCGCTGCCTTCCCCTCAATGACAGACCCCTGCGGTCCTACACACGTGCCTGATGGCGGCACCTGCAGTAGGGTGTGGGCGTGTGTGAGTGGGCGCACTTGGGCCTGGAGGCTGAGCCTCTAAGAGCAGAGTCAGCAGAGAATAAAGCGTGGCAGCAGTGGACCACGAGAGAACCCCAGAGAGCCCAGAAAGAGTGAAGATTCGCTGGGGGCTGGGAGGCCTGCCAGCCTCCCGGCCCCCCAGCCTCCCTGCCTGCCTTGCAACTGGTCGTCTTTCTGCAAATGCTGTAGAAAACATTAAAAGCCTGAAAAAGCCATCGAGGGCGCCTGCTGCTTGCTGACGTCCCACAAGCTCCAGGCCCTCCTTGAGAGTGCAGCGCCATCTTGGATGAGCAGCCTTTCGTTTAGGACTTTTGGACACTGTGGACATATCAGGGTGAGACTGGCCACTTGTGGCCTTAGAATCTTTGTTTCCCTGTTTGTTAAATAAGCCCCCATTGTTGTTCCCTGAGCCTAAGTGATCTTGCAATTGTGCATGCAGGTGGAGAAACCACAGACTTCCCCCCCAGCCAGCTCCCCCATAGCTGTTTCATTACCGTTGTCTATCATTTTGAATAATCTGCAGGTATATGTATTTGTTATTAAAAAATTAACCCAAGAATCTTATAATAGGGAATTGAACTGGAAACAGATGACCTTTGACTTGGAAGGAAGTTGTCTGATCCAAAGTAAAACCAGCGCCTGTTCCTGAATGTTGAAGGGGTGGGAGAAGCAGATTGTCGTGGCTATCCCTGAGGCGCACAGACGTCAGCCACGATGAAGGCCAAGAACAGACATGTTCTTGTGCAAAGTCCCACCAGTGAAATCCTGAGACATTCCCCGCAGACAGTTGAATGCTCACTGGCTAGTCCTTGAAGTTGATTTTTACAGTCTCAAAATCCGTCACCTCCAAACCATTTTAAACCTTCATTGCAGATGTAATGAGTTCTGTCCTAAAAAAGACTCATTTCTCAGCAATCCATTTAAATTAGGCTTCCTGACAGTTCATCTGACGCTGAATTTGAAGGGATTCCATCAGCTGTGAAAAATCCCAAAGCCTTAGGACACAAGATTTAAACAGATTTTATACCAAGTAAAATATGCTCATAAAACACCCCAGCTCAGCTCTCGGGCATTTCTAGCTGTGCCCAAGATCTGTCTTGTTCGTAGTGTGAAAGCATCTTTGGATACCTGGGGATGAGACATTTTTCATTTTAGTTATCTCTCTGATTTACTGTGGTGGATCACCTGCCCGTAAGAGAACAGCGTGTGATGGTATATTGAGAAAACACCAACCCTTGTTTTATTTTCCACGAGTGTTGTCCATTCATGTGAAGCTTCGACAGCATTAACTTTAAAGACTTTAATCCACAGTAGCCCAGTAACAAATTTAGGCGGTGAGAGATTGGCTCCAAAGTCAGAGCAACAGAGTACTCTAAAGAGTCAGTTCAAGGGAGGGACAGAGATGGCTCATAGATAGTAAGAATCAGGTGGTCTAGGCAAAATGAAGCTAATCAAATTGGTCACAGAGTATGAATCATAATCATTGAAAATTTTACGAAGTCATTTTCATCCGATATCTATTAATATCATTTTCATTTTGTTAAAAGTGCTTTCTAATTTACATCTATTATTTGATCTATGGGGTGTTTAATTGCCCTTTTCATTTTAAGATAACTGATTAAAATGCAGTTGTAAGAAATAATACAGGAATCCCACTTATCTTTTACCCAGTTGCACCAATGGCAGGACTTTGTGTGGGAGGAGCAGGGGTGAAGTTCAAACCTTTGTGAGATCGGAGGGTCTGGGAAAGTTGTAAGATGGTGCCGCTCTCCTGCTCCTTCCGTGGCCCCTTTGAGAGCTTCCTCAACCTCTTTTGTGGACCCCTGCTGGGCACATCAAGGGGATGGTGCCCGAGTCTGCAGTTCTCAGGAGCTTCTCACTCTCATGCATGTGTCCAGTTAGCCCAAGAAATTTGTACAAATTACTGTTTCATGTTTCCACTGGCTTATGGCAGGCAGCAGCCTCTTCTCCAGGTTAGGACATTCCATATTCTGTTTTCTCCAGATATACTTGATAGCCTAGATTCTGGAATAGTGGTTTTCCCTGGAACCTCATTTTTCTGCTGTATCCAAAATAAGGTGATTTTCAGTGTGTATCTCTTTCTTATTGTAAAGACATTAGTAACAACTTCTATTCTCTATATTTTGGAGCTGAAACAAGAAGTTAGGCCTTATTTACTATCCAACCCATAGTCCTTATTCTTCATCTGATTTGGAACCAATGGGGGATGTCTAGTAAAAATTCAGTGCTGAAAGGAAGAGGCTGTAGGTTAAGAATATAATTAAATGGATCCATCCACATGGACTATCTGGGAAACATAAAGAAAAATAATATTTAAAATATTGAATTGCATTTTGATTTTCAGGGCTTACTGACCTATATAAAGTAAATATTCAAAAGGTTCTAACACTTTATTTGCAGACAACCCCTTTAACTGATTAATTTTTGTGCAGAATTAGTATATCAAACTTCCTAAGTATATATTAAACTTCCTAAGATTTGCTTGTTCTAAAAATTGAATATTATGATTAAACATGGTTATAAACATGAAAAACTTATTTTAGTAAAAATCACACATTTCTTTTGTCAAATACAAAATATGAAGCATTTTTATTTCAGTGATCATAAAAAGGGAAGGAATGGATATGAACTCAACTATTTAAATAGAAAAACATATGTGACTCTCTCTTTTAAAATGTCATAATATGGGAGAAGAAAGATTTTTACCACATTCCTTTCTGGAAACAGTTTAATGCAAAAAAAAAAAGTAAAAAGAAAAAAAATATCAAAAGTAGGAAGCAACCACAAATCTGCCAATACCAGAAAAAAGAAGTGACAATGAAGTGGTTGTGAAATTAAAAGAAAATACCAAAAACATATACAAATATCTACAATTCCAGGGTAAGGTCCAGAGACAGACAGACCCTTCCAGAAACTTCTGTTTGGCACAATGCTGGGGTAAGAGGGTAACGGTCTAGATGAGCATCCTTGAATGTGGTTCACCTTGCGTGTCAGAGGGGGTGCTCCCCTGTTGTGCTAAGACTGCCCCACTGGACTCCCGTGCTCCCACAAAAGCTATCACCATCAAGTGATTGTCTGAGTCTCTGTTTGTTGCATTAGGCAACCACACTGTCAACGAAACGGGAGTCATGGCGTAAGCTGTTATGGCAGGATGCTGCCGAGAAGACAAAACAGCCTTTTTATTGATTGAATGATTTTACAGAGTCAGTTACTAAGGGAAGGAGAACAAAAAGAAAAGTTAGAAGGAAGTAAATGTGTGCTTAGTTTATCTAGGCTTTTTGGGGAGATGAGTCTGTGGACCCAGAGTAGTTTTATGGCCGTGTTTGAAGATTGAAATCAAGCTTCTGACTCCACTGGTGGTTGTGATCGTATTAGCAAGGCAATCCGCTGATCCGTCTCTGGGATGCAAAGTTAAGTATCAGTCCACGGCTCCCCTGGCATTGCTGGTCATGCCTGGTGACATATACTCATTGTCCCAGTGGACTAAGCATGCTGCTCTTGCTTAACTTGAGAGAAACCTTGCAGGGTCAGTGGTTTACATTTTTTTTTTTTTAAGATTTCATTTGTTTATGCATACAAGCTGGGGTGCAGACCAGAGGCGTGGGGCGGCAAGAGGGTTCACCAGAGACAGAGTGGGGAGCAGAACAGGCAGACTGACTGAAACACACTGCTGAGGGGAACAGCAGTTGAGGCAGGAGAGGTCTGCTGCACGATGCGGGAATCTTCCCGGCTGGACATCGAACTCTCGCTGCCGCTGCGGACAGCTCCACAGCACAGTGCCTAACCACTGCACCACCAGGGAGCCCCAGTGGTTTACATTCTTTAAGTTTAGGTAATTGATTGGGCCAAATGGACTTTGTACTGGAAAAGGCCAAACTGTATAGCCAGAATGGTGGCTTAAGCAGCCGTTAAAACCCTGCAGACCCACATCTATTCTCTCAGGACACCTAGAGGGGCTGGAGCTAGTTCATGAGCTATTTCGGGGTCCACAACCAGGACCAAGATATCTATGCCTTACCTGACACAAAGGTGAGCGAGACTCATCCCTTTCCTTTTGTGCCTTTGTGCATGGTGCTGATGACATAACCAAAGCCGAAGAGGACTATAGCTGAGTCTTCTAGGGGATGGAGACATTTACACGTCTGTAACTGGGGTGATGGTTGGCAAGTCACAGGCAGGCAGAAGAGCTGCCGCTGCTGCTTTGTGAATGGAAAACATGAAAGGAGACTTGCAAAGTCACAGGCCAACAGTAGAGCTCTATAGCTTTAAATTTTTATCCAAGTCTTTATTTAACGACATGTTACAAATTATTTTCCTGTATTATTTTTAACCCAATTAAGTTGTCTTAATTTGGGCAATATTTTATTACAGGTGATTATGTTGTCATGACTATATATTTTGAATTGAGTAGAAGAATGGGCTATTTCACTATTCAAACCTACATTCCCTGTATACTGACTGTGGTTTTGTCATGGGTGTCATTTTGGATCAAAAAAGATGCTACACCAGCAAGAACAGCATTAGGTGAGTTTCAAGTCCCTTTCCTCCATCTTGTATAATTTTAATAAGAAGTGTTTGTAAAAATTCCTCTTTTTAAAAAGGGTTTATTTTTTTATGCATGAAAGAGCTGGGCTGTACATCAGAGGTGTGGGGAGGTGAGAGGATTCACCAGACACAGACTGGGGAGCAGAACAGGCAGATCAACTGAAATACACTGCTGAGGGGAGTGGGCGAGACTGGAGAGGCCTATTGTGCCATGTGGGTTAGCGCCCTGGCCTGGGATGGATTTAGTTCCGCAGTGGCATCTGATAGCTTCATAGTGCTGAGACTTAACCCCTTGCGCCACCAGGGAGACCCAAAATGCCTCTTTTTTTTTTGATGAAGGAGATTTAGTTCAAATGTATTCAATCTAATTTGAGGGCTACTTAAACTACACTTAGCTTTCTTAATATAACCAATATAGATTGTTCTTCCTCACAATAAAATTCTACATGTACCACTTATATTAAGCAGGTGTTAGGGATTCAGGATAGATTGATTCAGAATAGATCACTGTGCTCTAAAAATGATACAATCATAAAAATGTAGTCACGTCCCCAGAATCTGCCACACTCAAAAGTCTCCTTATACTCTCCTCTACTGTTGGGGGAATGTAGACTGGCCCAGCCCCTGCGGAAAACCATGTAAAGGTTCCACAAGAGATGACAAATGGATCTGCCATCCCACACAGCAATCCCGCATAATAAGAAATGTATGGAAATGTACCTTCTAAAATTGTATACACATAAAAAGCAAAGGTGATATTGGATTTATTCAATAGCGAGAAGAATTCACGTAGAAACCAAACAGCAGAGCTACGGTGGACAGTCCCACGAGGCTCCTCTAACAGCTTGTGCTCCCTGTGCCTGTGCAGGCATCACCACGGTGCTGACGATGACCACCCTGAGCACCATTGCCAGGAAGTCCCTGCCCCGAGTGTCCTACGTGACCGCCATGGACCTCTTCGTGACTGTGTGCTTCTTATTTGTCTTCGCTGCTCTGATGGAGTACGCCACCCTCAACTACTACTCAAGTTGTAGAAAACCAGCCACCACTAAAAAGAAAACATCAGTGAGTTGTAGTCATGTAGATTTTCTGGGAAAATAGTGGGAGGATTGTTTGAAATAAATGATCCTTATTCCTAAGGGCTTTAAAGAACATGCTATAAATATCTAATTTGACAAGACATTAGAAAAAACAAGAGAGGCATGCATGACTGTTTTCAGGTGAAGCACCTCTCAGCATCACCTACCTGTGACATGAATTAATGTAATCACATTTTAAAGGCTCTTTAACTAGATGATCTGTGATGCAGATTTCCATGGCAGTTTTCTGATTTTTTTTTTTTGGCTTTTCTTGTAGTTATTACATCCAGATTCCTCAAGATGGATTCATGAACGAATAAGCCTCCAAGCTCCTTCGGTATGTACAGTACTGCAGGTGCAAATATTTCTGAGAGCTCTTACTAAACTAAGATTGCGATGAAAAGATCTCTTACTGTTTGTGCACACCCATATTAATGAACAATGAGGGATGAACATACTCCCTTCAAAAATATATGCACTATTAAAATTCAATTAGAAAATTTGGAAATTAGAGGAGTTATTTCTATTCCTATCCGGGGATTGGAAATTAGAGGAGTTATTCTTAATCCTATACAGGGATTGGTGTGTGGCACACGTATTTCTGATATTTTCTGAGCATTTATAGAACATATACAAGCATTTTGGAAAATCTTAGTTATGATTTCATATTGTTTTGCCATCTGTTTTTAATTCAAAGATACAAATAAGTGCCTGTGTCATAAAAATTTTACTGGATTACAATGGTCAACAAATTTTTACAACTCATGTTACTGAAATAAAATTAGTCATTTCCTATCAATTTGTATGTGCACAACATGAATATGACAGTCAAATTCTAATTTTGGCTCATTTTTTTTGTAATCTGCAGTAAACTGATGTTTACATCACGAAATGCATGCCAATAGTAGTAGGCCGACAGTTAATACCTGTAAAAAATCAAGTCATAGACTACTTCTCAGATTTCTTCGCTTGTCTCTTGTGCAGATGTTCAAGAGCATCTCTGGGCTCTGGGGAGTGCCCAGCAGTAGTCAGCAGCATTGTAGGGGACCATTTTCCCTGGTATCTTTGTTTCATTGATGCGATATCTTGATGAAAACGTTTGCCAAGTTCATCACTAACCATACCACAGTTTTCAGGGAAGAAATCCAGATGGGAATGAAGGAAGTGGATCTTTAGAGACATATTGCAGCCAAGTTTCTGGTACTGCATCAGCATGTCTTCTACTAGTTCCTTATAGTTTTCTGCCCTAACATTCCCAAGAAAGTTTGTAGACACTAGGCGAAAAGCATTCCATGCTTGTTTTGCATCACCCTGCAGCAAGTTGTTGAACTGGTTAGTCATCTCAGTGCAGACGGAATATTTGGCTAGACTATCCTTGACTTCTTTTGCTTCGTTTTTCTGCCAGAAAGAGGAAGAAGTAAGCAGAAGTAACAGTCTTCTATGTGGTTGCTAGGCTCTCTCCACACCATGGGGACTGCAAATGGCATTGATGGTCTTTTGCCATTTAACCACTATGAAAGCTGTGTAGCACAGCATATATGCGGGGCCCAAGGGTTGTCTTGGTCACCAACCTTGCATCCAAAGTAACGATGATAAGCCTTCTTCACTTGAGAAGTGATCCTTTTCTTCTGGTTGGCAAATGTCACTTCCCCACAAATAGAGCAGAAATTGCCCACGCTATTAACGCACTTTTGAGGCATTACTGTTCAGTATTGTGCCTAAATGGATAAAATAATAACAGTTCTATGGAACAGTAGCTTCAACTGTCTCGCACAAAGTCTGAAATATTTTCAATGCTCAACCTTTCCAACAGGGCTTTCTATAGTGCACTGCTGACGTCAGCTTACTTAAGCAGCCGCCTTGCAGTAATATTGCATTGCATCAGAAAATGATGCAATCAACTCTGGATGATGTGTGCATGATGCTGTTATGCAATGTGATGTAATACTACATCATTCTAGGCTGATTTAGGATGTTGTTGCAGTCCTACTGGATAAATTTACATGGTGAAACATATAAAATGAATTATATGAAATATCTTCAAAATGAGAACTAATAAAAAAAATTTCAGGGATATATTCATGGTCAGCACACCAAGATACTACAGATTAGGGCCTTTTTATGTCAGTAACGATCTCACTGTTGACCAGTGTTATTTGAACAACTGCATCCCATGCTCATGATGGATGCACAAGCAATCTTGTTTGGACACTGGGCTTTTCACTTATAAACAAACTCTTAGCACTGTAGTTTTGTGTACCCCTGTGACTATTTCCTTAGTACCAATGCCTGGAAGCAGGACAGTTGAGTCAAAGAGGTTGCGTGGTCTTTGCCAAATGGCCTGCTGCCAGCTCTGTTAGCAGCGCAGAGTACCCACCTCCCAGACTCTCCCTACGATAGGTCTGACAGCCCAACAGAAAAACAGCTTCTGCCAAACATCCCCATTGTCATTTCCTTGATAATTTATGAAGTTTAATATTTTCACTTGCTTGTTTTTGATTTGTTTCTGATTTTGCGTCTTATGTCTTTCACTTTGTGTATGTTTTTGATTTATCTTTTATAACATATTGTCCTAACATGTTTTAAGTAGCAATCTGCAAATTATTTGTTATGTATTAATGTATATTTTATATACACATATAATATTTATATAGTCTTGTGTAAAACCCATTAAAGGTATTAACGTTTTTATATAGTTTTGATTCTAATTTTCATTGGCAATGCTGTCGATATCATTTCTTGTGCCTTGGTCCACACGCATTGTTTTCAGTTTCACATGGTTGAATCTGTCTTCCCTCTGTGGTCCCTGCTTTTTGTTGCCTATATGGGAAGAGTCTTTGTACCTTCAGAGTGACATAACTTTCAGTCACTTTCTTTTAAGTGCTTACTCTATTTGATGCTATCTTCTAACTGCTTTCATGTATCAACTCATTTTCATCTTGCTATAATCCATTCTACAGATGAGAAAACTGAGGCGTGGAGAAGTTGAATCCTATAAAAATATTTGAAACTTTTTTTTAAAATGTCATATTCAATTATTAATGGATCTGAATTTCTAGTAAATGGCTTGAGGTAGGGATCTAGCTTTAAAGAAAAATTAGAAATGGACATTTAGTTCACTGGAGTAAGCTCTCACTTTCATCATATAACAACTTTTATGTATAATCATTACTTGTATTTCTTTATACACATGAATTCACTAACTACACTGAATGATTTATGCTCTCACATGCATCTTAGGGGACTTTCTAACTGCTAACTCTATCAGTAACTTATAGTTAATGCATTTCAACCCACTTTCATAAAGAGACTATGTGTCATTGCAGTTCTGATAGAAAGTGAGTAAAGCCATTTTCATAGCTGCGGGAAGCCACAGTGAACATACAGATTTTGCCAGCAAATACTACCAAATAACAATATATTGAAATAGAATGGAAAAGGGCATGGAGGAGGGGGGGGGTGAATAAAAGAGGCAAGTCATACACAGCCTGGGGGGGGGGTGGAGAAGAAATAGTGATGTCTTTGATGTCAATAGTAGAGAAAAGTAGCAGAGGAAAATAGTAAAAGGAAGAAAGAATCCTTTAGTATAGAGACAAAATATTTCCATAAAATGATACAGAAAACATTTTTCAAGAGGGAACGTATAAGAACCTTGAAGAAAAATGCATGTAAAAATAATTTGTAGACAGAAAAGGTGTCAGACAAGGTCAGAAAACACAGAGAGATACCAATTAGAGTTTTAAACAGTTGGATATTTGTCAACATTTTCAACCCTATTTTGAAATTTCCGCAGCCTTAGTCTAGTCAAGGGGCCACTGTTACAACAAGGAAAACAAAGATTAGCCTCCTCGCAGCCACTGGGAAAACAGGATTGAAGATAACAGGTCCTGTGCTTCATGTCAATAGTTTCCATGTCTCCGCCTCTGCTTCTAGCCTGCGGAAATGCAGGGCTAACCCATGGCTCGTGTTCGCCGGGGAAGCCTGCAGCTCCGGGGAATCACTGCGCTGCCTGTGCACGCGGGATGAGTCATGGATCCAGCTGGGGGGAAATTACCTTGGAGACTCATTAATTAAAAACTTCATTTTGGACACAGTTTGAAATTTTCATGACGAATGAGAGGAATGCATTTAAAGGAGTACTTAAGCAGTGTAACATATGGCTGTTTAGGGCTTTTAAACACCGCAAGTTTTATTTCAATATTGTAAAATGGAATTAGTTTCATTTCAAAGCAGTGAGGTGTAAAGGCGTAAATAGTGTGTTCTTAATTATTGGGTCAGGTTTATGTTTCACCTCGCTTGTGTTTGTAATTCCCTAAATGAAGAAGTGAAATACAGCCTTCTCATAGATCCAGAAACCTTACTGCTTGTCTGCCTGTGGCCTCGGATCACCCTCTGGATCCCTCGGGAGCTGTCCCCACCCCTAATGGCCACTCTGTCCTCGTTCCTCAGGCTGGCCCTGCCTGTGATTGCCTGGCTTCTCCTCCAAGTGGCTCCACACAGCCACAGGGTTGAGGAAATGAATAGGTGAAGGTCTGGCTGCACACTGTCAAAACACTCATTCAGTTTATTATTTAACAAAGACAGATTTCGCCAATTGGACCTTATCTAATATAATCACTGCATTAGAGTCAGGAATCTTTTTTTCACTAAACAACCTTATCCCCTCCCCCACTAATTTTTATACCTACTCAGGTTTAAGAACCATCGACCTGGAGGAGATTGCGCCACCTTAGAGCCAGACAGCAAGGCTGCCGCTGCCCAGAATTGTGAAGGGACACGGGCTGTTGCACCATGACACCAGCATGGCTATTGGCACATGGAGAGCTGCCAGTGTTTCGTGAACATGCAGTGTGGGCAACTGGCTGAGTCAGTCCTTGTGTCCACTCACTTCCCACTTAAAAGGACGCCTCAAAGGCTTCCACTAGTGATTTTGAGTACTTTAGACTTACACCTGCTTCAGCTCAGAACATATTTAATCAATGACCATCCAAAAGAAGGAAAAGGCTGCCATGTTCCCTTGTAGTAGTAATTGGGGTAAAAATATAAGAGATATCCCTGAGATTCTAATGAAGGGCCTCCCCCAGGGCAAGGGAGCCGGCTGGGAACTGCACCTCTTTGTCATCCCACCCCTGGCTTCGGCCCCAACTGTGTGCTTTGGCGTGCTTCCTTTTCTAGTTCATCCTTCACAAATGGAACCAAAGCAGAGAAAGGCTTTGGTTTTGGGTTCTCTTGCATTAGTCATCCAAATTTAAAAATATATCCTTTTAGCAGACTTCAATTTAATGCCTAGTTCATAGTCACTTGGAAAAGCCCAACTGCTCCCTGAAGAACTGACAGCTCTCCTGGAAGCCACTTCCAAGGTGAAGAGAGCAGCCTCACCTATGAGTAAACGCAGCCATCCTCGCTCCTGTACCTGCCCCACCCTGCCTTTTGCACGTCAGGAAGAGAACGTAGGAAGTAGAAAATGAAACTTTCCAATCATACACATCTTTGGCAAAGCCTCTTAAATGATGAGTGGTGTCCAGATACCACATACTTACAGCTCATTTTTTAATCTGAATTACATGGGCCAAGAGATCGTATTAAATAATTAGGAACCTAATTAAGTGCTTAACTAGGTTCCTAATTATTTAATAATTAGGAAAAAATACCAAATGCATCTGTCCACAATACATGTTTACTTTAAATGTATATTACCATTTAAAGGGTAATAAATAAAATGTCTAGATTTATTAAAATTCAGCAGCATTGTAAGCAGAACAGAGACTTGAGATGTCTGGTACACATTTGCACATTTGGTCAGCCTCCCTCACCGCTACTGAGAAATGCAAGATTTGAAAACCACATTGTGCTTTTGCTTACATTAGATTGGCCAAGACTAAATAGCTGGGTCCTCGCCAAGGTACAGGGAAGTAGAGAGGGTGCCGCTCTGAAGCGGGTGGGCGGACCTAACTTGCGGGTTGCTTTATTGATTTCCAGGTGTTCTTACTGCATCTCCTGCTGACTGTGATAGTGTTCTTATCTCCCCCAGAACTATTCTCTCCTGGACATGAGGCCGCCACCGCCGGAGATGATCACTTTAAACAAGTCGGTGTACTGGCAGGAATTTGAAGATCCCTGTGTCTACGAGTGTCTGGATGGCAAAGACTGTCAGAGCTTCTTCTGTTGCTATGAAGAATGCAAATCAGGATCGTGGCGAAAAGGGCGTATTCACATAGACATCTTAGAGCTGGACTCCTATTCCCGGGTCTTTTTCCCTACATCCTTCCTGCTCTTTAACTTGGTCTATTGGGTGGGGTACCTGTATCTCTAAATGTAGTTTCAGTGATGAGTAAAGAGTGCTAGGTTCCTCCCTTTACTTTCTGCCCTCCCCAGACTCTTAGTGACCAGAGTAGCAAAGAAGGACACTGCTTGGTTTATCCGAAGTTTTCCGTATGTCGCAAATGTTTCTATTATGATTCTCACACATGAGTGTGGATACACACACACACACACACACACAAGTTAATTGAGTTTTAAAGTGATATTCTCGCTAATCCCCTACTGAATCTGTAGCTTGGTGATGTTTACAAATTGTGTTTGGATATTGGAAATAGATGCCAGTTATCTTTGCAAAGAAATCTGTATAACATGCAAGGAAATATGGGAGAAGATCTCTCAGGCAGGACCTCTTCGGTATCTTCCCTTTGCAGCCCTTGGCCCCGGCGTCCACAGGTTCGAGTCTCTGCTGGCTGAGACTCACTCCTGTGAACCTCAGCCCCAAGTTTCTGGGGCATCCTAAGTTTAGGTGTGGACTGCAGTGACTTTTGATCTAGTTTCCTCCTCCTGTGGCCTCTTGCTCTGGCACCATCATCATTAGCTAGCATCCCTCTACCTAATAACCTCACTCAGCACAGGGTGAGTATACAAGTATCATCCACAAGTTTGTAATTGAGAGAAAATTGTGAGTTTCAAAATTCTCATGTTCTGAAGCTAACAACCCTGAACATCAGAGGTTATTGCTTTAGTCTAAACAACTGAAATCAGGCAGTGTTTAAACTTGGGAATTTAGGTTCTTGGACTAGTTCAGCTTGAGTTCAAAATCTTAACTTTAAGAATTGTATTTTACCAGGCAAGGCTCAACCTCAGAGTATGTGACTTGCTTATGTTACATTACATTATTATGGATTCAGTGTTATGTTAGTCAACCAAAAAAAAAAAAAAAAAAGATACAGCATTCACAAGCCTTTGTCTTGAAAATGTATTCCAGTATGATGGAAATGTAGATAGAATTTAAAATTTCTTAGTAAATCTTAATTTTCACAGGAAATCAACTTGAGATGCAAAAAAAGATGAGTAATAACAGTCATCAGTGATATATTTTGATGAACAAAAATTATTTTATACTTTGAGATATGAATAAGTAGCAAAATTCCAAAGAAAAAAATCCCCTGAAATTATTACTCTTTTGATATTTTTATAACACAAAAACAACTTGCTTCTTGATGTTAGTTCTTTGTTATAAGTGGATGCCACCATGATCTTCACAAGACTTTCCAGAAGCTTCCCATTATTGACAGGATAAAGAAAGTCCTACCAGTTCACTGACAATGCATTGGCATTATTAAAATTTTGGTACTAAATTTTGATACCAGAATCTCTGTGCTTCTTATCTTTCTCACCCAGAAAATTGAATTGATTTTATTGGAAACCATAACATTTTATTTTAATGATATACAGTATGTGCCATTATTGTTCAGAAAGTAAACAGAGCAGTACGCAAAGCAAGTATGTAAAAGTGCCGATTTCACACAATTTGTAGACTGCGTATCAGATATAGAAGGAGATGGAGTGGAAGAGAACAGTTGAAATTAGATGGAATTGGATGTTTACTCTTAGCAATATCATTGCCTGCAAGGGAATGCCAGACACAGGTCATCACCTAGTTTCAAGGACTGAATCTATGTAGTGCAAGACACTTAAGACTTGTCAACTCCCTGCCTATTGAGTTGATAGCTGCTACACTAAACCACAAGCTGATTGACTTCTATTTAGCACATGCAATTTAGATTAAATTAAAAATAAATATTTGTGTAGAAACAAGTTGAAACTATTGGCTTAAATGAAATTTCTTCTCTATTGAAGAATTTCCCCTACTTGCACACTCCTCCCTTCCCTCATCGATAAAGCCCACCCCCCCCCACACACACACACCCTCAGAGGTGGCCCGGAGTCTCTGACTGAAGGAATGCCACCAGCCTACACCAGAGCACCGAGCCGTGAGGGGAAGTAGCCCCAGACTGGCCTTCTTCAGACACAGTTGCTAACTTTATGAATTTCAATTTCTAACAACAAAGCTTTTCAATCTGTGCCATCTTAAAAGAAATTCCTGAGAGAACTGAATTTTCCAATGCAATTCTTCTTGGCAAGAAATGACCTAAAAGCATATAAGCTTGGTGCAATTTTACTTATTTTATTTATTTATTTATTACTGATGCCTCTTGTCTCAAAGCAACTCCATGTTTGGACATCATTGGCAAGTCTCATAAAATTATACATTTTGCTGTATAGGTAGTAACTTCTATTGTTGGCATGTACCATTCTTTTCTCTCCAGCCTCAGCCATCCTCCTAATCTAAAGTTCGTGGTTCCTCATCCATGAAGGAAAAACTTCATCTCCAGTGGATATTCAGTCAGAGAACATAAAATAGATCCCAACACATTGAACAATCTACTCATTGCAGGGTCTGATCAAATCAACTAGAATACCCGCCTAAGGACATGTAATGCCTGTTTCTCTGAAGGCTTGCTTAATTCAAGTTCCCCTTGCCAATCTCCACTCCTGAGATCAACCATTTTGGTGCACAACCAAATTGTGTGTCTCCTGTAGGTGCAGAGCTTGGGGGCTTGTTGAATACCTAAATGTTTACTTTCTGGCCATAAGGAAGAGGAGGGGCACAGAGAGTGCCAAGGAAAAGCATCACTCTAATTGAAGGACTCGCCTCACCTGGATGCTTGGTTAATGGGGATCTGTGTGGGACACAGGGCACAGGATTGTTTCACCAGACCCACATCCTTACAGCTCTGTCCAGTCTGCATTTCATGTTGAGTTGATTAGTACTTTTGGTGGTGGTTTGGCAGCAATGGGGAAGTTGACTGAGTACCTGCATTCCAAGGTGCTACTGTGTTCTTAAATTTCAGACGTACTTTCAATTGAAGATGTCAGTTCTGCATTTTAATATAGAGTTCAAACTTCTGACCACTATGGCAGTTCTGACTTTCTCTCCTTAAACTGCATCCACACTAAGAGAGACAAGAAGACTTTTTCACATTAATGGAAGTAGAACAAAATGCCTCTTCAGTATAAAGTTTCAAATTCTGCAAAATTTCAACACCAATGACCAGAAGAGAGACTTCTAGATACTGGACAAAAAAGAAAAATGTTACCATGATTTATTTCATACCCAGCCAATACTGCCCCCAATTTACTCAACATATGCCTTAAAAAAACATACAGAGCTCAAATAATACCCATCCTGTAGATTTCCCATTTCCTACCATCACCTATCTAGCACGCCAGGTTCTATTTATTTTACAAATGCATAGAGATAGGATTTCATTTCTTTACATGCCAAACAGTCTTATTCTTGTTTTTATATCAAATAAGAACAAATTTGCTGTGGATTCTTTAATTGAAGAAATGCTTGTCCTCGATAGCAAAGCATTTTCAGGCCACATATGGTAGATTGGAGCCAATTTAAATGTATTGTTTGTGATGGCATGTGAGTGTCCACATAGAACCTTCTCGCCAGATCTGTTTACCTGGTCATTGCTTCTTCAGGAAAAGTTTTAAAGCATATGTTTTGCTACTCCACTTATTTGCTAAATACCACATGCTAGAAGCAAAGGAGAGTAATCCATACTCCCATTTTGCATTGACAACTGCTTGCCACAATGAGGAAGCAATGGTGGCACTCTACCTAAAGGGCTACAAAGCAAGACAAAAAAAAAAAAAACACCTCTTTTTCCTTGATCATTTTTATCTTGACTGCCAATAACTGAAAACTTTCTGTGATTTCCTTTGCAGACTTGAAGAATAAAAACTGGCCACCAACCATTACAGTTAACATTTTTGATGCTCTCAAGACACAGCATTTTCAATTCTCCATGATCTTGCATGATCTGAGTATTTTTTCTGAGCATTTATAAACTATATGAATATAAAATTTTCATCCGTTTCTGCAGAAAGGAAAAGTTAGTGACTCAAGCTAAAAATAACTAGATGTAAATATACATTGAAATGTTTATAAGGTTTGGGTTTTAGAACATTATTATTTGAAAGATCTACAGAAAGGTATTTGGAAATAAGGGAGAAAGAACCAGATTTGGAATACATTATAAATGTGAATTTCACAATTTTCTGCTGAGCCTCCTTTAAATTGCCCCAAATTGAAGAAGTGTGTATTCCATACATGTTTCTTTTTCTCAAATTTGTCTATAGAAAACATTCAGGTTCACACCGCTTAGCAGTGCCTCTACATTGTATAATCACATCTAAAGACCCAAATAGATTGCAGTTCAAGATAAATGACACACCCCTTCTTGGACTGTTGATTTATCTCTTATTAAAAATTAGATTTCCATCATAACAGAGAAAACATGTATGTGTTGAGACAATAGGATCACAGCTCAGCCACTCATCTCTCTGGAAGGACAAAACCCCTGGCTTTTTAAGAAAGTATCTGGGAGTTTTGAAGCCTAGAGATCAATCTTCCTTTTAAAATGTCTTCTGATGACAAGTTAGTAATTCCAAGATGTTAACTTGACCTAGATGTATTACAGTCAAAAGGAAAATGTTCCCTATTATTTTTCAAAATGTCCTCCAGTTAAATGATCCGTTGTTTTTTTCTGGTGTCAATAAATCACTCTTAACCCTTTTTATTGCTCTGTTCACATAAAAAAAAATTTGCAGGTCACTTTAAATATGTAAGTACTAAAAAATTGGTAAACAGTGGCTCTCAAGTTTTCAATGTTTTGAATTAATCAATTAGATTTTTCAGATAGCATTATATAGGAACATCAACTAGAAATAATTAGGAAAACAAAGCACAGGAGTGCATAGGTGCGCACCCCCACACACATGCACACACACGCACACACAAAGCAAACAGTGTTTAATGCAGCATTTGGGTCATTGAGGGGAAAGTAAATTGTTGTGCTTGAAGTACTCAATCACTTACTTTCACCACTTCATTTTCTCATTTGTAAACACAACCCGGTTTCCCCAGCGAAGGGATCCAGTCCCACAATCTGAGGGTGATAGTGGTTCCTACAGGAAAGGAGGGTCCTCTATTCTCAGAACAGCTCCCACAGACAGGCTGGAAGGAGGAGTGAGGACTGATGGTTCATCATGAACTCGCCCATATTCAGAAGGTAGCTGCTGTTTTCCTCTCTTCTGATTAACCGGGTTCCTTCTTTTTCCCCACTAACCACGTTATCGCAAAGGGCTTGAAGTTGCCATTTTCCATCCAAAAAAGGAGAATTCTTAACTCACCATCAGGCTCTGATATAGGGGAACAAATAAGAAGTACTTTGATTTGGTTAACGGTTGTTATAACAGGTTTTTTGTCATGTGCTGTTCATGTTTATAACAAATGGGAAGAATTTGGGGGGGTCATTTTTGTCAGTGTTACCCCAGCAGCACCTTTCATCACCTCGGTGGGGAGAGCAGTGCCCCATCCTCCATCTAGCCGCATAGCCCCAGGCAGCCCACCCAGTGAACAGGGACCCCACTCAACTCACTGTATTAGTGCAGGATGAGCTGGAAGCTACAGAAAGGTGGGAAAAAAGGAAAAAAATATGTTGCCTTCTAATGTAACTTCCAGTGCAATCAAAAGATAGGCGATGACAGAAAATCCACATAACTGTCAGACAGAGATGACAGGATTTGAGAAGAAGGAAACTGCTGAGTCACAATCATCTATAACCTTTTTCATAATCTCTACTAGTCCTTAACTGCTGATTCGACAAACGTTTTGCCTTCTCCAAACCATAACAAAATCAGAACTTATATTAAGGAGAAAATGGAAAGGTCTCATTTTAGTTTAAATATTTACCACGTAGCTCATAATGCCAAAGGTTGGTTGCCTAAAACTCTTTCAGAACTGCCCTTGGGTCCACGAGGCCTGTCTACCTGCCTCCATCAGAATCTGAAATGATTCCTTAGAACACTCCAGCTAGCTTTTATTTGTTAGTTTCCTGCGTTCTTTTGTTTTCCTCCTCTGGCTTTTTACTTCTTTTCATGATGATCCATGTGAATCAACTAAAAACTTTCTTCCCTAAAATGACGCATCTGTGGAAATTGCAGATCCTGTTAGCCAAAAAGGACAATCAATAGGCTTTGTATTACACAATTTGAATCCAGGCTTTGAGTCTCCCTAATTTATCTTGGGATGTTTACTTTTGGATTGAAATAGACATGGGAAAAATACATGATCTTTGTTTAAAATAATGCTACTGAAACATTTTACAAGACACTGTCCCTCCTTGACCTTCAAAATGACTAAATCTGTGCCGTGAGCAATGTTTACATGCTGATATGTTTGTCCAACTACATGATACATTTTCCTTTACAAGCAGCTCCTGGACTAGTGAAAGTACTTCCACACCAGTATAATTTCTATGAAAGTTCTAGAAGAACAATTTTCAGGGGCAGGGCCTGTGTTTTCTTGTGAGGAGCAAGGCCATTTCCTGTTCACATGCAGTGACATGTGTGTTTGTGTATGTATGTACAGTGGTAACACTGAACAACTCATCAAAGTGTTCATTACTCTACCCCCACCCCAATGTAGTGGAAACAAGTAGAAGGAGAGTTTCCTAGTGATAGTAATTAGCTTCCTAAGCCTTTGTTCAAGGCGAGAGGAGAGAGAGAGAAAGAGAGAGGCAGATATCTGACGATCTCTATTTTTCCTGGAAGTACGGGGCCGCATTTTTTCTTTAAAAAAAAAATCTGATCAGAAGTTGGCCCAGAGTCCAAGCAAGCCTGCCTTCTGTTGCAAGCCCCCTGAGCATCATTATTTTCGCTTGGGTGCCCATCTGAGGGAGTCCTTGATCATTTGTGCATTGTGGTCAATTTTATCTGACGAGCTAAAAGCAGCTCTCCAGATTTTGGAGGCAAATAGCCACCACTGTGCTTGATTGGCATGAAGCTGTCTCCACAGTGTGAGGAACCATCAGGTGTGGTGTGAAGGGAGGATTGCCAGGGAATCAGCCATAGTGTGTATGTGAAGTAAAACCATCAGGAGCCCTGAGAAAGGTCCCAGGAAGGAAGGGAGGGGAGAGGAGCAAGTCTGCTTTCTGGAGGGAATCCTTCCTGCTTGTGAAGCCTTCTCCACAGGTTGGGAGGAGGATGGAGGGATTTCAGAATCTTGGAATCACATCTGAATGCAGTGTAGACCAACCAGGCCCTGGAGAGGGCCCAGCCCCGCCCAAGTTCCTGCACCCACCTCTCCAGGCAAGGCGGACCCGGACCAGGCCAGGATCCTGCCCTCACCAAGTGGCCTCCAACTGTCCCTGCTCCCCGTGGTCCCTAGAGGGTCTGGAGGCCCTAACTCTGGACTTCCTGCTTTCTCAGGAAGTTCTGGAGTCCCACCATCCTCCTCCCCTCCGTAGAGGACGTGACTCCCTGCTAGCCGTGCAGCTCGTGGTGTCCTAGTGAAACGAGGGCGCATTTGCGCCCGACGTGCCTTGGCGACACGGGCGGCGCAGCGCCCGCTTCGCCCGTCGGTCCCCGCCGCGCCCTTCAGGCCATGCCCTGCCTGGGCCAGCTGGGCCTGGTGGCTAGGCCGCCCTCTGTATTTGTATTTGGATTCCTACGTTTGTACTTCTAATACAAATAAATGCACATGTTATCAGAAATACTTGAGTCAAGAGTGGACATCTTTCTGGCTTGGGGAGGTAGACCTGGAGGCCCGGGAAAGGTGCGGGTTGCGGTTTTGGTCAAGGGTGCAGATCTGCATGGGACCCTGCCCACGGGAGGCTGCGAAGCCAAGGGCCAGGTCTCACAGGCTCACCTCCCTGGCCAACCAGACCCAGCCATAGGTTTGCAAGTGTTGCAGGGGAGGGGTTAAGTGTTTTCCTCTGAAGAAAGGTTACAACCTGCTGGGGTCTGAGGATCGTGCCCTTCTCTTCCACTCCTGCTAAAGCCCATGCACAAAGACACCCCCCAAATCCACCCTTAGATGCAAAGACCCTCCTCCAGTCAAGCCAAGGTGGCATGTCACCAGCCTATGGGACCCCACCCACAGCTCAGAAATGGGGTGAGTTGGGCCTCCCTGGTGGCACAAGGGATTAAGTCTCAGCCTATGAAGCTATCCACAGCCGCCGCAGAATGAGTTCAATACCCGGCCAGGGAGTTTTCCACATGGTGCAGCAGACCTCTCCTGCCTCGCCTGCTGCTCCCCTCAGCAGTGTATTTCACTAGATCCGCCTGTTCTGCTCCCCATTCTGTCTCTGGTGAATCCTCTTACCACCCCACACCTCTGGCCTACACCCCAGTTCTTGTGTGCATAAATCAATAAATCTTAAAAAAAAAAAAAAAAGAAAGAAAGAAATGGGGTGAGTTAAATACTGGCAGCAGGGTCCTAGGTCCCAGCTCCAACACCACCCATCATCCCTGACCGTCCCCTAAAATTGAAAGTTGGTTCCCTGGGAAGGTGCTGTGGCCCCACACTAAAGTGAAGGCGCACTTCCGCAAACACAATCCAGCCATGGCCACGACCACCCCCACACCCCTTTCTTCTGTCAGACATTAGAAGACTATGTCCCAGTCTGTTGATTTGGGTCGAGCACATTTTACTAAAAACAACCACCTCCAGGTCCCTTAGCTTCAACAAGACAGCCCACCTCTTCTGGCAAGTTTCTTCTATAAAAACAGAGAAAAGTTTATGTGCTGATGGAATGGGATAATTTTTAGAATATCTGCCTGCACCTGCATCTGTTGAAAGTACTGACAGCCACCTCCAAAAGTGACAGGTATTTCAAACAGGCCTCTCAGAGGTTTCTATGTGGTGCTTTCAGCAATTACTTCTTGGATGACTTTGATATGTGCTTGAAGGGCTTCATGTTCATGAGCCCTTTCTCTTCCTCTTCCTTGACTTCCTTGTCAAGTTTTCTCTGGTCTGTCACCAAAGTTTCAGGTCCTTCAGAGATATAGTTTGAACAAGCTTTATCTGGTCAAAATCAGTTTTATCCAGTCAGAACCTGTCTGAACTGGTTTTATCCTGTCAAAACAGGCTTTATACGATCAGACTGGACTAGAACCGGTTTTCTCAGGTGTGAACTGGTTTTATCCAGTCTGAACTGATTTTATCCAGTTTGACCAGTTTTATCCGTCTTCAAAACTCTGGTTAGTGGCTGCATTCTACTAGTTAGTGTCTTGAAAATCTTGAGATTATAGAGTGTACCACTGAGCTAATTCTTCCAAGATGGTAGAAATGAATTTTTAATTAATTTAAAGACACTTCTGTATGGAAAAGAACACCTCTTTCAACAGGACTGCTAAGGAATGTGCTAAATGGCACACTGAGGTCAGCTGTGTTCAGAAGGAATCCACAGCAATCAATTAATGCTACTCTTAACTAAAAATCATACATAGAATGTTCTCTCACTCGATTACTTGATTTGTAAATTCAGAATAGAGTTTATGCCCAGGTCTGAATGTTCTGGTTAGAAATTCAGAATTCTGGGTAAAGAAGAGACTTTACAAAGTCTCAAGATTTGGGACCTGGAGTGGATGTTTGAACCTCTACCCACACTAAACTAGCTTTTCCTTTACTGAAAATCATCCAGTGATTTCCCCTGAGCCACAGCTTCCCAAGGGGATATCCCCTCATTGTTTCAGGTCCAAAGCAATGGCACATCTAAGCAGGGTCCAGAAACATCACCTCAAAGTCTGTTCCCCAGGGAGGTGGCAGACACTCAAGAGGCTTCAGCATGGAGGTACATGTAGCTCTTCAAATTCCTGTATTTTTATTCTTTGGATAAATAACCATAAGATAATGGGATCATATGAAATTTCTTAATTTTTAGAGAATCACTATGCTGTCCTCCACGATGGCTTAATAATCTACAGACACATGTTTTTATTGGTGGTGAATATTTAAATAATGACAGAAAATTAAATCAATATAATGGCATGAAATAATCAACACAAACACACAACTCTACAGCCTGAGAGGCCATTTTCTAATATTGCTTCCATAATCCACAGAGGGCCAAAGGAATGGAAACGGAAGGTGAAAGAAAAATCAGAGACTCAGGTGTCAACAAACTCACCAAAAAGAGGGCTGCCAGATGTCTGAGCCTCACCTTTAATCTGCTCTGTCCCTCCACTTTATTCAACCACGCCAAGGAACTTTTGAATAAACCCTAAATCTCTTTACCACACAGACCCAATATGGAGCAGGAATCGTGAAAGGGAAATGACAACACAAGCTGGCACCCGCAAAGCCCATCTAACACGAAGCGCCTTGGACACTTTAAAAGCAAAATGCAAAAATGTACAGACCCCCTGGTGCCAGAAAGTTAAATTTTAAAGGAGTATAACTCCTACACATTTCCCCCCCAGGGGGAAAATAATTGAATAAACCAAACAAGTGAGAAAAATGCAAGGCTGAGGGGAATAATTTTCCATAAAAGAAAAACTCTTTTACAGATGGAAAGTTTAAAATGCCAGTTATCTCTTACCCATTTTCTTTCCATCACCAGCCCATTCTACCCAATTCTTCATTTGCAGATTTGGCTGCTGCTAAGCACGACACCTGGGGCTCTGCTGAAGCGAAGCACCTAAGTGCCTCCACTGGAGGTTCTGAGTTATTGGGTTTGGAGTGAGACCCAATCCCATTTTGCAAACATTTTGCAAACATTTATCTCCACGAGTTGGGAATGAGTGTCAAGGTGGAAGCCAGAAGGAGTCATTCCCTCAGAATGCAAAGAGTGCAAATCCAGAAGTGCCATGGGCAGGTAGCTGAGGCTGAACAGAAAATCTAAAATGGAGCAATATGCCAAAGACCCTAAGATGGAGTCAGGAAGCCATTACTGAAGTGAATCTTATTCACATTTCCCCCCTTTGGAGAATCTTACCAGTCACAAAAGCCATAGCCTTCTAGAAACATCTATTTCTCAGCAAGTGACCTCAAACAGGGAACTTTTTAACCAGAGTAACTTAACAACCCAACCTGTATAAAATAGTTTTATTTCTAGCACATCCTTTTTGATATCTCAACGTATGTAATCTTCCTCCTCTTCCCCTATAAAAACCCCCACACTTAGAAGGCAGTTTCAGAACACAAATCGTTATTAACTGAGTTCGTCTCCTGGATTGCAATTTCTAAGACCCCAAATAAGCCCCTCTACTTTTTGTAGTTTTGCACCTCAATTTTGTCACGAGTTGAACAATTTTGAAATTAGATTGAAACAGCAAGGCTCTTCTGCAAGCACTGTGGTCCAGGAATTAAGCAGTCTGGCTTAGACACTGTATTTATATGCCAAGGAGGCTGACACAACAAATAAACTGAAATCTTTCAACTCCCCACAAGAATTTTCTCATGTCCCAGCCTATTGGGCTGCACCCACCATGCAGAGCCCCCATTTAAGCTGGTACTGGCTCTGTGCTTCCCCTTATCCAGCGAGGGGAGAGAGCATGAGGAGGGTGTTCAAGGAGTGACCCCAGGAGAGCAGCCACTATAACTGCGGGGGAGGCTGGGAAGTGACAGAATTGTGTGCCCAGGGAGAAGGGGACATGAATTTGGTGAGCAAGAGTCTCTGCCACCCAGATGAACAAAAGGGGGGAACTCTATGATTCAGATTTTAGAGAGCAGTGTTGGAATTCCCTGCAGCTGACCAGTAAGTGCAGCAGATGGTCCCCCGCGGCAGCGGCAGTGCCTGGATTCCTATTAGAAATGCAGAGCTGACCCCACCTCCCCCAGAGCTACTGAAATCAATCTGCACTTATGGGCACCTTAAGATACGAGTGGCACTGACTCTTCTTGACTACTCAAAATCATCTCCAAATAGTTTAATCTTCTGGTAACTTCAAAATTCAGTGGAAATGAAAAGGCTCTTATTCAGGTGAAATCTGCCAGGGACTTCTACATGCATCACCTCAAATTTTATAGCCATTAAACTGGTTCTCTCACAGGTGGCAGAATGACCATTCCGGACTCAGATGGATTGGTTCTGTGTGCTGTGTGCTGCTCCAGTTCCAATTCCTAAAAATTCTCTTTGAAACCATATAAGAGCACAAAAAAACAGGGGCCTCCCTGGTGGCGCAGGTGTTAAAGTCTCAGCTCTTATCAAGCCATCGCCAGCCACTACAGCATGAGTTCGATCCCTGGCCATGGAGCTTCCCACATGGCGCAGCAGACCTCTCCTCTCTCGCCCGCTGCTCCCCTCAGCAGTGTACTTCAGTAGATTCACCTGTTCCGCTCTCCACTCTGTCTCTGGTGAATCCTCTCACCCCCGACACCTCGGGCCTACACCCCAGTTTTTGCATGCATAAATAAATAAAAAATAAATCTTTTTTTTAAAAAAAGCACAAAAAACATATTAACACCTGAACTCATGCAAGATGATCCTATGTACAGATATTCAAGATTGTTAGACACAAAATTCAAATCAAATAGCAGCACTTCAGTGACGGGTACCTGTGAACGAGAAGACCAGTGACAGCTCTCAGAGATGGCGGAAGCCCGGGGCGACCCATTTGCGTGACTTCACTCTAATTTTCCCAAGTTCTGCGAGGTGACAGTGACAAGAGGGTAGAGCCGCATCTCTTCTCTAGGCAAAGTCCTCCCACCCGTCAGTGACAAGCTCGCTGCATCAGGAGCACAAAGGATGGGGAAACATCATCCCAGGAGACAACCGTCAGCCCCTGGTTCTCCACATACCTGCCCAGAGCAAGTTGCTGTGTCTTATTTTTAAAGTATACACCAAATACGTCCTCTCAAAAGAAATTTTTCCCCTTTGGAGATACTTAAAACATGTAGAAAGCAGTTCTCACATGCACAGCATACATGCAAGTACCCTCGGTAATAAGCATCTTCAGGCTTCCTGCCCATTTCAACACACTCAGCTTTATGGTTCTCAATGCTTCCTCTCCTGCGTATTCTATAGCAGTAAAATGTTTACTGATAGCTAATAACACACACTGGGACCAAAGTCATCAGGGCTCCAATAAAGCAAAGGACTTGGATTTGGGAGTCCTCAAATATACCTCTGAGCTCTCTGAAAACATGAACAAAAATCCTGTTGCATTAGACTATACCTAACCTGCGTTATGATGAGCTCAAACTCACTGGTGCGTCAGCGCTGCATCAGTCAGGAGAATCAGATTCACTGATCTCAATGCGGACCTCGTAGAAGCCACCCACATGGATGCCCCTTGGGTTCAATTACCCTTCAAACAAGATTCAAGTTTATTTTGTTGTTGTTGTTCTCTTTCTTATTTTTTATTTTTGCATAGAAGATCTGGGGGTGGGCAAGGTGAGAAGAGTCACCTGAAACAGAGTGGGCAGCAGAACAGGCGGATCTACTGAAATACACTGCTGAGGGGAGCAGCGGGCGAGACAGGAGAGGTCTGCTGCACCCTGTGGGTCAGCTCCCTGGCCGGGGATCGAACTTAGGCCTTGGCAGTGATGGCCCTGAGACTTAACCCCAGGCCAACAGGGAAATGCAGGACTCAGGTTTATTTTGGAGGGAGGAGCCAGGGAGTTTTGGCAGAATGATTCTGTGATGAATTTCACATGTTGGTAAAATTTTAGCTCCATTCTATACAAACAAGAAATTAAGATTTCCCTAAAAAACTTAAAGGCATAGTCAGGGCATAGGGGGAAATTCCCCTACCCCTCTGGTTTCTTCTCAGGCTGGTCCAGCAATTAAAACAGCATCAGACCGGGGCCTCCCTGGTAGCGCAACGGGTTAAGCACAGCGCTGTGGAGCTGTCGGCAGCGTGGCGCGAGTTCGATGCCCCTCTGGGGAGATTTCCACAAGGAGCAGCAGGCCTCTCCTGCCTTGCCCACTGCTCCCTCAGCAGTGTACTTCTATCAGTCTGCCTGTTCTGTTCCCCACTCTGTCTCTGGTGAACTGTCTCACACCTCTGGACTGCACCCCAGCTTGTATGCATAAATAAATAAATCTTAAAAAAAAAAAACAGCATCAGACCGACTGGCAGGAGGAAGAAGATCGAGTTGATAAAGTTGTGCACAGGGAAGCACCGCTGATTATGCACATTCTGTCCCCAGTCGGGGAAAAAGGTTTAAATCCTTCTAAATTAAACAGGGTTAAATCCTGTGATTTAAACGGGGCTTAAATCACATCACAACAGGAGCTGTGAACTGGGGTACTAAGGAAAGAGATGACTTCATGTTCACCCTGCAAATAAAGTGGGTTTCTCAGCTAAAGAGATTTTTTCTTTTTCTTTCTTTTTTGTTTATTAAAGATTTGTTTTTATTTATTTATGCACACAAGCTGGGGTGCAGTCCAGATGTGTAGGCCAGAGGTGTCGGGTGGTGAGAGGATTCACCAGAGACAGAGTGGGGAGCAGAACAGGGAGATTCACTGAAATGCACTGCTGAGGGGAGCCATGGGTAAGAAGACAGGAGAGGTCTGTGGAGCCATGTGGGAAGCTCCCTGGCCAGAACCTAATTCAGGCCACACCTGTAATAGGGTGATAGCACTGAGACTTAACCCCTACGCCACCAAGGAGGCCTCTTTATTTTTTTTCATGAGTAAAGCTTCTATAGAAGCTTAGCAGTAACACACATACCTCCTGCATATGTGGGAAAGGCCCAGCGTGACTAACTCCTAGGGAGGGCGTTTCTACAGATAATCCTACACCAGGCTGATGCCTCCAACCTTCACTTTTCTAGGGGAAGGGCAAGAATTTCTTCTTAGCCTTATAACTATCACTGGCCACAGCTCAAAATAACCAGCGACCAAAGAGGGGTGTCCAAGGAGGCAGGTCTCAGAACCTGGGGGAGACTGTTCTGAACACGCAATAGAAAACAGAAGACTGACTGTTACCCCTTAGAAAACACCCACAGGACCTTGCCCTTAAGCACTGTGAGGTCAGACGGACCCCACCCTCCAGGGCTGTGGGCTCCCCGCCACCCTCTGCCCAGAGGAGATGCCTCAGGGCGTGGGCAGAGATGGCTGACTATCCCAGACTCTCTGAGAGCATGGCGGTGGCCTTCTCACATAGTCCCAAGAACAAGGCCTGGCACACACGGTCTCCCCACAATCTTTCTCTCCTCTCTCCCTCTCCCTCCCGCCTCTGTCTCGATCTGTCTCTCCTTCAGTTCCTCTCTGTCTCTCTCTCTCTGCTTGTCTGTCTGTCTCTTCTCAGCCCCCCTTGTTACTCCCCCGTCTCTCTGCCTCTCTTCTCCAACTCTCCTTATAGGGTAAATGAAAGAGGCATCAAGATTTTCCACCCTACCACCATTAGATTTAATGATGGACCCCTGCGGTCCTACACGCGTGCCTGATGGCCACACCTGGAGTAGGGTGTGGGCCTATGTGAGCGGGCGCCCCTAGGCCTGGAGAGACTGCATATAAGGGCGGCGTCACAGAAGCGGAAGAAGCAGCAGCAGCGTCAGCAGCGAACAGACATGGAGCAGAGGACTTTTCTGGGTGCAGTAGAGAGGCCATGAGATGCCATTAGACAGAGGCTAGGCAGCCTGCCAGCCTCCTGGCACCCCTGTCACCCTGCCTGCCCGGTCCCTGGTTGCCTCACTGCAGAAAGATCATTAAAAGCCTAAAACGCCGCTGGGGGCTCCAGGACGCCTCCTTTGCCCGTCCGCCTGAATCACAGGGAACGTGCCCTGTGCCCTGCTGGCGCTACACTCCCCCCGCTCCCCCCTGAGCCTCGTTCACTTAGAACACACAGTGGCAAACAGCTGCCTCTGGTCCAGGTGAGGCAGCAGTGGTGACAGCGTGGATGGAACCCCAGGATTTGTCTCCTCAGAAACAGCTAATGCAACAGAGGCAGGAAGGCCGTGGGGACGTGGCTGCTGTCAGCGTCTTTTCAGCAGTGCTGGGTTGCCAGGTCCCATCAACCGCGACATCTCTGAGCTTGGGGAAAGAAAGCAACTTGATCTTCCAGCTCTTTTACGAAGCATGCTTTGGCAGGTTTGTCTCAGGTTTCAGTCCTTTAGAAACGACTGTAGGGTAAACCAGAATTATCAGGTTTTTCTGCCCTCCCCTCAACGATAGACCGCTGCAGGCCTCCGCGCATGCCTAATGGTAGGCACCTGGAGAGGTTTGTGGGCCTGCATGAAAGGGCACACCTGAGCCAGAGACTTATAAGCAGCGGCAGCAGAAGAAGCGGCAGAGTAGAGGAGTAGCAGGGGTCGTTCTGTTTGGGGTGCAGCAGAGGCCACAGAATGCCGCCAGAGAGCCCGAGAGAGTAAAGATTTGCGGGGGGCTGGGAGGCCAGCCTACCTGCCTTGTACCTGGCTGCCTCCCTACAAGAGACCATTAAAAAGCATAAAAAGCCTCCGAGGGCTCCAGGGCTCCTTCCCTTTTGACCCGTCTGTGCAGCTCCATAGACAACCTGCGCTCCCTGGTGTCATCCTGCTGCTACACTGACCTACAGTAAGTAGAGTGATAATTAGCTATTTTACTGGTGATAAGGATGCTTATTTCCCCTTTCTCCTCTGATCCAATTTTGTTTCTTTCAATCCACTCATGAGCCAATATAGTCTGACGGTTCTGTGAGCCTCGTTCCTCTTGCCCATGGTACCGAGGGGGACTTCTCCCCTCAGATCTGTCTCTTCCCCAGGGTACAAGACAGGCACACACCAGGGACCCACGTGGAGTCCTGCGGCCATCACCATTTCAGAAGCAGCAGTAGAAAGTCTCTGTGTGGTGAGGATAAAGCAGAGCTTCATTTACACATGAATCCCTTCGAGAAAAATCTGCAAGTTTATGAAAAATGTAGGTTTTTATTAGTATTTGCCATGAAGCAAGCTTAATATGCTTGGCAATTACTGGAGGCACTGAGGAATTTAAGCTCTGTGTAGAGGTCAACCCACATATCCCCGCAGACAATAAACATATAAAACAATTACTTCTATTACCCCATTTCCATAAAGGCTTTGGAAAGAAGATAGTAAAAACTGAAAAGGACAAAATAGAATCAGCTACCACCTAATAAGTATTTCCACTGTGTGTTTCTAAGGACGTATTTGCCTTTGCTTTTGATCATTAACAGATAAAATCTTTACTGAACTTTCGAAGCCCATTTCCAGACCTTAACTTCACCTCAATGACCCTCATTGAGTAGGGAAAGAGTTAATCATTATCACCCATCTACCTATGATAGGAGGCAATCGGGTAAATGGTTCATAATAATTCAAGACATCACATCGCCTTTTTAACTCAATTGTTTAAACTTTTGTTTAGTTTTATTTTGGATTTGCTTTCCGTCAAGAGTTTATAGAGAATGCCTTTAATGCTTCTTTCCACGTAGATCAAGGTAACAATCCATTCGGTTCAGGCCAGTCCACCTCCGTGCCTGGCATCTGAATACAGAGATCAAGACGAGAGAAGCAGAGATGCCAGCTCAGGGCCCACTGCTCCGTCATCTCACTGAGATTAGTTCCAGCTGCTGCCCCAATTCCGGGGAAGTTCTGCACAGTATGTGTAAATTCCCCCGGAAACTCACAATTTCTGCCCCCGCTGGGTGCTGAAAAGGCTTTCCCTAAACACCAGATTTTACTGACAGCTCATCTCCCAGGAATGTTCTCACACTTTTGAACCAATTCTTTTTTCTCTGAATCCCTAAAAAACACTCAAGCAAATCTTTTGAGTCTGTGATGGATTTTACTAAAGATTTGGACTCCAAAAGGAGCCCCTATTGAATAATGAGACTCCTGAAGTTCAATATTAGACTTCATTAGTCTTTGACAACCTTGACCACCCAGCATCAGGCGCTTCCCACTGCTCACTTCTCCATGCAGGGCACAGCCGAGACCTTCCTGCTTAACCACACCCCCCACCCGTCTCCATTTCAAGTGTCTGCTCATTTCAGCCAGATGGAATTTTCCTTGGTTTCTCATTTGGTCTTTGGTCTCTATCCAATCAGATACATTCCTTCATGGCCTCCTCCCGTAGGGTAGCTACACCACTATGGAGGTCCCTGTAAAGGGCTGTGCCAGCCTCCCCTGAACAGTGTTGGTTAAAATGCAAAATCTAGTAACAGACGCAAGCACAAGGCAGAGGAGAAACTAGAGGGATCCTGTAGGGGCAGGATGACCCAGGGGCAGGTTCGCTATTGAGCTGGGCAGATGGGGAAAGGAGGAGGAGTTCTGGAGCCCTTGGTGGCTTTTTGACACTTTGTGGTCCGCTCACGTATTAGTGCGTGTTTTTGTCACCAGTATCAGGTGGCCGCTCACGTATTAATACGTGTTCATCTAGTCTCTGATTTTTCATGCCACGGTGGATTTATTTGGAACTATTAGGATCTATTTCTTTGATCGTACTCAGTCTAGAAGCTTTACACATTGTTTTGGTGAAAGTGTAAGGTGTTTTATGAGAGATAGTAGTTTTTTTAATATCCAGTAGTTCAGGAGTTGTGTGTGTTTTATTGAATGTTTATACCATTCATGCGGTGGCACAGAAAATGGCTGGCCCCGAGGGCTGGCACCGGCACACAAAGTGTTAAGGCTTTTAATTATCTTTGGTAGAGAGGCAACCAGGTACAGGGCAGGCAACGGAGCCGGGGGAACTGGAGGCTGGTCGGCCTTCCAGCCCCCAGCAAATCTTCACTCTCTCGGGCTCCCAGGCGTTCTCTGGTGGTCTCTGTTGCACCCCAAAAGGTCCTCTGCCACTGACCTCTGTTCGCTGCTCCCTCTGCTGCTTCTGCCACTTCAGCTTCCTCTGTGATGCCACCCTTTTATGCTCAGTCTCTCCAGGCCCAGGTGTGCCCACGCACGCAGGCCCACACCCAACTTCAAGTCCCAGCCATTAGGCATGTGTGCAGGACCAGAGGGGTCTATCATTGATGGGAGGGCGGAAAAACCTGATGATTCTTTCGTTTACCCTATAGACTCACTCAAGGTATGGGCATGACAGGAGGTTGCAAGAAGGTTTGATGGAGGAGAAGGCCCTGAAAGTGATTGTGGCTTGAAGGATGCACAGGTGTCCTGAAATGTTAGAAGGAGAAGGTGCTTCGGGGCAGAGCCCAGCAACCAAGGCCGGGGGTGTGAACCAGTAGACGTGACTGGAAATCACTGCAGGATTAACTTTAGCCAGAAGATGGATGCTGGTAGAGATAACGAGGTCCAAATGAAGAAATAGCTTTCTTGCTATCCATCCTGAAAAGATAAGACTTTATTTTATGGGCAAAAGGATTTGTGTTCTGAAAAGGTCACTTTAATGACAATGTAGAGAAATTACTAGTGGAATGAGCAAGACTGGAGATAGGAAATATGCTTCACCTGTGTAA
Source organism: Scalopus aquaticus (assembly GCA_004024925.1). Lineage (NCBI taxonomy): Eukaryota > Metazoa > Chordata > Mammalia > Eulipotyphla > Talpidae > Scalopus > Scalopus aquaticus. The sequence goes on along the minus strand of PVIJ01010651.1, from coordinate 6,847 downwards.
TTGGTTTACAGAAGTGATGTGGGCTTTGCATGAGCCATGAGGAGAGATTAGAGAGTCATTTGCTGGTAAAACTAATTAGATGGTGCAGTGTTTTGCTTTAAGAGATGGTGTCTAAAGGGAGAAACAGACCAAAGAGTTTGTTATTCTCTCTCATATATTAGCAGCACTCTCTCCCCAAAAAATGGATGAAAGAAATGTATGACCTTGCTTCTCACTCTTTCTTGCCAACAGTTCTTTTTTTTAATTTTTATTTATTTTTATTTTTTTTTATTTTTATGCATATAAGCTGGGGTGCAGGCCAGAGGTGTGGGGCTGTGAGAGGATTCACCAGAGACAGTGGGGAGCAGAACAGGCACATAGACTGAAATACACTGCTGCGGGGAGCAGCGGGTGAGGCAGGAGAGGTCTGCCACGCCATGTGGGAATCTCCCTAGTTGGACGTCGAACTCGTGTCACCGCTGCGACGGCTCCACAGCGCAGCGCTTTAACCCACTGCACCACCCAGAAGTTCTTTCTGCCCCAGAAGTTCTTTTTATAGCCTCAGATAGAGGTACAAAAATAAGAAGGGTCCGGTGGGAGAGATGACGCGCTCCCAAAAGTCTTCAAGTCAGAATGACTCAGTTTTACAGAGCAATAATTCACAGTGGGCATTTTCTGACTGAGCCTCCCTAAAGTGTTTGCTTAGATGATAGAGAACCTTGAAATTCTGTTTATGCTTCCCAAGCAGAATTTTATTTTGCAAACAGTCCAGTTAAGACTGTGGCTAGCCATCAATCTCAACTCCAAATGTCTCTTCATGAGCTATCCCTAAGCTCTAGGCAGGACTAATCAGAGGTGCCACTGACCTCTGTCCTGAGTCTTGGTCTTTCTTAAATTTGGCCACATACATTTCATGTCACAAGAAGAAAAATACTTCATTCTTTCATTTGGTGAGAAAAATGCCAAATCCAATTGTGTCAAGCTATTTCTGTCCTATATGCCGGGTCTGAACAATTTCCCTACCACAAAAAACATGGCAGTTACTTGCACAGCATCTACCCCAAATGTCATCCAGGGAAGAAAGCAAATGACACTGCATGCTGCTTAATATGTGCTCGATATTCCACTACTATACTAGTTGTGCAGGGGCTAATATGTGCCCAGAAGTATTCGTTTATTCTTTTGTTTAATGAGCATAATGCACATTTCAGGCATACTTACTCTTTACTGAACAACAGGGCTCAGCCTTTATGTCTCTTACAGGGGTAGATGGAAGAGAAATCAGCACCTTTCTGCAATTGACTTAGTTAATCTTTACTAAGATCTATGAAGTAATGTCTATTACGATCCTCATTTTAAGGTGAAGAAAGTGAGCCACAAACTAGTTAGAGTTGCCCAAGGTCACAGGAATAGTAAAGGAGTCATTTTTTAACCATCAAAATGCTTCATTTGCATGTGACTGAAGCTATCAGCCATTCATACTTTCAACAAGTGGTCATTTCATGTGGAATAATAAATAACTGTAATCAATTCAATTTTAAAATTCTACCCAATTAAAAAAAATGGACTAAAGGCCTTAAAATAGATGACACCAAAGAATGTATACAGCTGGAAAACTAACATATGAAAAGATGCTCCCAATCATGTTCAAAGAAATGCAAATGAAAAAAAACAAGATAGCACCACACATTTAGTAGAATGGATAAAATCCAAAATGCAGACAACATCAAATACTTGAGATGACATGGAACAACAGGAACTCTTGTTCATTACAGCTGAAAATGCACTTTGGTGATATCTTATAAAAGGAAAGATACTCTTACTGTATGGCCCAGCAATTGTGCTCATTGGTATTTATTCAAAGTAATTGAATTCTTATGTTCACACAAAAACTTGCACTTCAATGTTTATGGAAGCTTTATTTTTAGTTGCCAAAACTTGGTAGCAAGAAAGATGTACCTCAGTAGATGGATTGTTTAAACTATATCCAAACAATGGGATATTGTTCGGCACTAAAGAGAAATCACTAAAAAGCCACGAGAACACATGGAGGAAACTTAAATACATATTACTAAGTGAAAGAAGCTGATGTGAAAATACTACCTACTATATGATTCCAGTAGTGTGACAATCTGGAAAAGTCAAAACGATGCAAACAATAAAAAGATCAGTGTTTTTTTGATGATTTCCAGTTCCAGTGATTTCCATTCCAAATGGAATGGGGTGGAACAGAGGAGATGAATAGGCATAGCAAAAGGTTTTTTATGGCAGTGGAAATAGTCTGTATGTTATTATGATGATGGATCTATGTCACTATACATTTATCCAAACCCATAGAATATACAACACCAAAAATAAACTCCAAGGTAAAACATGAACTTTGGGTGACAATGATGTGTCAATGTAGGCTTATCTTTGATAAAAAATGTGCTGTGGATGAATGATATTAACAACAGGGAAAGACAGGTACATGTGGGATGTGGAGGTGATATGGGAGATCTGTTTCCTCCTCTCAATTTCATTGTAAACATAAACCTTCTCTAAAAAAAAATCTTTAAAATTATCTATCTTCAATATACTATCAGAACTAAAGGTCTGATCCTGAAGGATTTCGTATACTTCTGCAAGTGAGGAGTTTCTGGGAGTAAGGAAATAAGACAGGATGTCAATTACAGGGCTGGATATTCCAGGAATGAAGAGCCTGTGTTTGATTCATCCTTGTACACCCAGAATCAGCCGGCCCAATGCTAGTTATGTTCTATAAAGTGTCCGTTCATGACAGGGAAATATTCAAAATATTAATCCCCACAAAAGTGTACTTAAAAGACAGGATAAGACAAACTTCACATGTAACTAAGCATTTGTGGTTTCATATGTTGGCAGTAAATCATAAATTCTATTTGCTTTTCTCTCACAATATGGCTCTTGGTTGAGGATGACCTTCCATTACTGAGTCGGGGTTCAGAGCTCCCTGAGTGTAAACTTGCTGTTGGGGGGCAGTCTTGGGCTTTCATTGCACTGGCACCAGTAGGGAGCATCTCATCACATGGTTCATTTCAGCAGTCAGGGAATCCTGAAGTTCAAAGCCTTGTTTAGCTGCAATCTCACTCTCCTTCCTTTTCCAGCCCCTCCCTTCCCTTCATTAAAGTTCTGAGAGTTGGAGAGGGGAAAATGAAAAGAATCTCACCCAAGGAGACTGTGTCTGGAAATCATAATAAAGATTCATTTTGTGCTTCAGCTTTTACATTATTTGTAGAAATATCATTTTATCTCCTGCACAGTCTTCTTATTTTCTGTTAATTTCTCATGGGAACACCAGCCTGGCAGTAAAATTGAGAACTCTTGCAGTAAATTTTTCAGAGTTTGTGAGGCTGATTTTCACCAGGATCTAAAGATAGAGCAGAGATGACCAATTTTGAGTAAAGCTAGGAAATCTGTACAGAAAGTCCTCACACATAGCACAGAAATGCGTTGTTTGCCGAACAGATAATCTGGGATTCTTGATTAACCCTTCTGAGCTCTGTGTCCTCACAGGAAGAATAGAGACAGGGTACAAAGGCTTTTATGAGATTGCACTTAGGAAAAGAAAGTGACACTCCTTACCCTGTAATTAAGTTACAGGCATTGCCCTCATATCTTCCGTCTTCATGATGCACGGACCCCTATTCCTGTGTCTTTGAAAACCACGAGGACACCCAACAGGAACTGCAAGGGATAAACTGAACAGCATCAGCACCACGGTGGGGAAGAGCCTCCCACACCACCTCCTCAGGCCCCAGGTGCTGCCCTCTGGCCAGCGCTGCAGGTCAAGCTGCCTTGCCAGAGAGCAGGGGCACCGCAGTGTCCAGGGAGACCCCATAGTTTCTTCCTAGGAGGAAACACAGCTGATGTGCATGGGAAGTACATGTGCTGCTGTGTCCAAGCTGAACTTCCAAAGTGAAAATGAAGTGCTGTTGCAGACACCGCAAAGGAGCCATTTCCCTGCCAAGCACACCCCACCCCTCCAACTCTCAGAACCATTTCTTGAGGCATTCTCTCTAGTTCATAAGGCTTTGTGCACGCAGTGTCTTCGGAATTGAACACTGGGAGAAGCAGCAAACTGAACACTATACCAAATCAAATCACTATGCAAAGAACTGTATTTTATGAAGAAAAATTCAATCTGAGTCACAGTATCTGAAGCATATTAGTATTTCAGTAGCATTCACTAAGCAAAGAACACCTATTATGTGCTAACCATCAGGAATAAAAATGAAAACACAGTATAGTAAGGGAAACCAATCTATGGAGAAAGAAATGTCAACTAGAACAGTGCTCTGGACCCAGGGTGTCTCGACTTAAGCTCTACAGACATTTTCCTTGGGGGGGGGGTGGATATTCTGTGCATTGTAGAATATTTAGCAGCAGGGAGGGAGTTGAAGTGACCCAAAAGGAGGGGAAGGATGAGCACAGAGTCAGCAATGCCCCGTTCCCTTCAAGTCCTTGGACATAATCGATGAGGAGATGTGATTTGTATAACCAGCATTTGAAGGTGCTATTTCAGACCAAAATGGAGTAACAGAGAAGAGAGTTGTTCTCCTGCCTGAAACAAAACCTGAGAGGGAATTGGAAGGAACAGTTTCCAAGACATGGGACATCAGAGAATGAAGGACGGTGATCCCTGAGAGATGGGAAATACATGAGGTGAGCCCTGTGGTCATGCCAGCTCCGTGCTTTGGGAGAGTTTCCAGACTGTCACTCAGGGAGGGAGACCCAATGAGGTGCCGTGTCAGGTTCCTGAGTTAAGGAGACGAAGCTGAGAACTGGGGCAACCAATAGGGCCAGAATGCACAGGATGGAGCCTTGGAGAGGTACAGGCTGTAAACAACCCGGGATTTGTCAGCTTGGCTCAATGGCTGCCACAGCGACACACACAACTGTGGGCTGGCCACAAGAACGCACTTTAAATATTAAGCTACAAAAAGGCTAAGATGAAAAGGCTGAGGAAAGGTATGCCATGCTAAAACTAAATCAAAAGAAAGCTGGAGCTATATTAATATCAGATTAAGTAGGTTTCAGTGCAAAGAACATCACCATAGATAATTAAAGTTGGTTCATTTTGATAAAGGGGCCAGTTCATAAGAAAGACAAAATAATCTAAAATGTTTATATCCAGGGCTTCTAAATACATGACGCAAAAGCTAATAAAACTGCAAGAAAAAATAAGTAAAACACTTCTGATAAAGGAGAATGTTGGAGAACTCACATTTCAAGACTTACTATTAAGCTTTGGCAATTAAGATTGTATCAGTGTCAAAATAGATAATAACTCAATGGATCAGAGTGGAGAATGGAGAAATAGACACATATAAACTAATCTTGGACAAAAGTGAAAAAGCAATTCAAAGGAAAGGATAATCTTTTCAATAACTGGTGTCAACAAGCATTTTTTAAATTTTTTTATTGTTATTTATGTCTTTTACATTTTGTATTCCCCTTGGGTAGCCCACTACCAATTCACCCGTGATCCATCTCCCTGGCCCCTTGTATTATTTTCTATTCCATTTTGTGCCCTTATCCTCCCCCCCACCACCCCTGCTGAGTGTCTCTCTCCTATTTGGTGTCCCTATAGTCCTGTTATAAGTGAAACCATTCGATACTTTTCTTTTTCTTTCTGGCTTATTTCACTGAGCATGATCCCCTCTAATTCCATCCATGTCGCTGCAAATTGCATGTGTTTATCTTCTTTCCATGCTGAATAGTACTCCATTGTGTATATGTACCACATCTTCGGGAGCCAATCATCTATTTTTTGACATCTGGGTTGCTTCCATACCTCTGCTATTGTGAACAGCGCGGCAATGAACATACGGGTGCATGTATCCTTTCAGATTAGTGTTTTTGTGTCCTTTTGGTAAATCCCCAAAAGTGGTATTGCTGGGTCGTATGGGAGCTCCATGTTTAGCAGTCTGAGGAATCGCCATACAGCTTTCCATAGTGGTTGGACCAGTTCACATTCCCACCAGCAGTGTAGAAGAGTTCCTTTTCCTCCACATCCTTTCCAGCATTTGTTGTTGCCTGTATTTTTAATGTGTGCCATCCTCTCAGGTGTGAGGTGGTATCTCATAGTGGTTTTGATTTGCATTTCCTTGATTATAAGTGATGTTGAACATTTTTTTCATGTGTCTGTTGGCCATTTGCTTTTCTTCTTTGGAGAAGTGCCTTTTGAGCTCTTCTGCCCATTTTTTGACTGGGTTGTTGGCTTTGTTTTTGTTGAGTTGTGTGAGTTCCTTGTAAATTTTTGTTATCAGTCCTTTATCAGATGTATTGTGTGCAAAAATCTTTTCCCAGTTGGTAGGGTGTCTGTTAGTTTTAGTTAATGTCTCTTTTGCTGTACAGAAGCTTTTTATTTTGATGTAATCCCATCTGTTTATCTTGTCTTTCACTTCCTTTGCTTTGAGGGATGTGTCTTTCAAGATTTTGCTGAGATGTATGTCGTGTAGAGTTTTGCCTATATTTTCTTCTCTACATTTTATGGTTTCAGGTCTTACATCCAGGTCTTTTATCCATTTTGAGTTGGTTTTCGTGCAGGGTGTGAGGTAGTAGTCAAGCTTCATTTTTTTGCATGTGGCTGTCCAGTTTTCCCAGCACCATTTATTGAATAGACTGTCCTTGTCCCACTGCATTTTCTTTGCTCCTTTGTCAAAGATTAGTTGTCCATAAGTATGTGGATTTATTTCTGGGTTTTCTATTCGATTCCATTGGTCTGTGCTTCTGTTTTGGTTCCAGTACCATGCTGTTTTAATTATTATGGTTTTGTAGTGTAGTTTGAAATCTAGGAGTGTAATCCCTCCATTTTCTTTCTTTTTAGTCAGGAGAGCTTTGGCTA
>PVIJ01010650.1:41078-53930 GCA_004024925.1 Scalopus aquaticus | reverse complement strand
ATAGTGGTTGGACCAGTTCACATTCCCACCAGCAGTGTAGTGGGTGTCCTTAGTGCTATGACACAGCAGAGAAGGTAATTAAATAACAAAACAGGAGTCACTGAGATAGTGGCATGGGGAGCAACACAGCTCAGAGCTCCAGATACAGCCCACCAGGATGGCATTTTGCTTCAAGCGATACACACTTCTGACTTGCCCTGTGTTGCAAACAGGCTCCATATCCAACCTCAATCAAATATTTTATACGTTCACATATATCTTTGTGCTTTTGAAAATGAGAACATATTCCTATCTTAACTGGTATTAAGTTTACAGTGTCGGAGGTTTCATTTGCATAATAAAATGCTATGCAAGAGGAGATGAGGGTTAATCGAAGGGTTTTATCACTCTTTTTAATTATCTTCATTATGCCAGAACAAGATGTAAATTTTAATTCTACCTAACAAGCTAGCAGATTCCACCAAACTTTGGATATCCTAATCATCTGTCACTTTTAATAGGCACAGATGCCAGCGATTTTAGCAAACTGAATGTCCTAAATGTTGTAAGCTTTATTAATCTGATTGATGTATCATATAATATAATTTAGCCATAATTAATGTTAAACATAAGATCAGTGTGAACACCCCAGATGGAGGTGTCCATGAACCTCAAATGTGCCCCCTTGCATTTCCTTCCCTATGCTGCTACCTTTGCAATATTTCCCTGTTCATTCCCCTCTTCTTGTTCTCCTCCATCAAATCTGTACCATAACTTGCCATTTACACATGGTTATTTTTGAGTCATCCACAAACTCTCTAGGTGTCTTAAAGGATACAGTGATATGTTATCAGCCCTCAGACACAAGGATTGTCAGGGGATGGGCAGTAGGGGGTGACTATTCGGGTATAGGGTTTATCTGCAAAACTCATCATAGAGAAGCCAAATGGAGCGTCATCCCAGCCTAAGTGATCAGAGGCAGAGCATGCAGAGAACAGCTACATGACTACCTTGCTTAGGAAGCCCAAGGGCTCTCCCTGGGCTATAGGAGATAAGCAGTAATGCAGAATGTGGTAGCTGCCTCTGTCTGCCACTTCTGAGCTGATAGGGGAAAATACAGGAGATCTGGAGTTACTTCCAGAGTGGCATCACTCAGCCTAGGGAAGGGAACATTACTCTTAAATAAATCATACCCTGAATCTGATGACACCACACTCTGCTTAAACTTCATCAAGGCATCTATTTGCCATGTCAAGACATACCTGCAAGGATCTCCACAGTCCATCCCCCAGCCTCTCCCTTCACCTCACTCTCAAGTCTACTCTATTTTCCTTCAAGGGATCTATTTGTCATTCTTCAAACCTCTGTAGGTCATGTCTTTGCCAGTCCTTCTGAAAAAGTCTTCCTACTTCTCTGCATCCTGGTTTACTCACTCACTCCACATTAAGTACCCGGGGTGGGCACAGCTGAGATCACATCCAAGGGACCCCCACTTCAGAGTCTTGTGTAATCCAAGCCCACCACACAAAGAGAAAGAAATTTGTTTTTATCTGACAGAGTGTGGCAACATTGCGAGATTGTCACATTTGTGACTTCCATCTTGCTAGCTGACTCTATAGTGCCTTCTCAATTTGCATGTATTCACACTTTGGGCTTAGAAGCCCACATGCAAGAAATTGAGAGTGATCTCTGAATCAGAAGCCAGGTAGGAAGGAACCAAAACTCTCAACCAACAGCCTTTGAGGGACTTAATCCTGACAACATAAATGGGTGTTGCACTTTGTCAAATGCTTTCTCAGCATCTGTTGATATGATCATATTGTCTTTATTTTTCTTTTTGTTGATGTGTTGGATTACATTGATTGATTTTCAGATGTTCGACCATCCTTGTGTCCCTGGAATAAATCCCACTCGGTCGTGGTGTATTATCTTTTGGATGCATTGTTGGATCCTGTTGGCCAAGATTTTGTTAAACCTGACAACAGCGATATGAAACCCAGAAGGTTAGAAGCAGATCCTTCCCCCAACTGAGCCTTCAGATGAGACCAAAGCCCCAACAGACAATCTAGCCTGGTGAGAAACTCCGGGATAGAGGACTCAGCCGAGCCATGACAGATTTCTGACCCACAAACTCTGAGCTAATAGCTGTGTTTTGTTTTAATATACTCAGTTTGGGGATAATTTGTTATGAAGCAATAAACAACTGATACAGTATCAAATGCAGGTCTCATTTTCTCTAAGAAAACTGAGTCCACAAACCTGGGTTACATGCTTCTCTCCACAACCATCACACCTATCCCTATGACCCAGGTTTATAGTGACAGTATTTCATTAAACCCAAGATGCCACCAATTATAAGATGAGCCACTACTACATGTACCACTAAGGAAAAAACTCATCCTGTCAACTAAACTATGACACATCAACAGTTGAAAATGCTTTCCAATTTCAGAAATGTGGAGGTCTAAGAAAAGTAAATGAAAGTAAACGCTGTTGATGCAATAGAGTTTATGTGTCTGTCTCCTTCCACTAATTTTGGACAATGATTAGGCTTCTATTCCCTTCATCTGTTCAGTGTCTACTGTCACCCTCTAACGCAGCAGGTAACTTCACTTCAAAGGTGTTTACATCTTTAATAGCTTTATTAAGATATAATCCATGTACAATGTGTTCATCCATTTAAAGCATACAATGTGTATAACTCATCGTTTATATACTCACAGAGTTGTTCAACCACCACCACTATCAATTTTGTAATTCTTCCATCACCCCAGGAAGGAACTTTCCGTCTCTTAGCCATTACCCCTGAGCACCCCCATCTTTTACTCCAAAACTAGGCAAATCTTAGTCTATTTTCTGTTTGTGATTTTACTTTCTGTTCTTACAGATTTGCTTATTCTGAATAATTCATGCAAATGGAATCACATGTCATTTCGTGTGTATGGCTTTTTTCATTTTGTATAATTTTTTGAAGGCTTATAGGACCCAGCAACTCCACAGCTAGGTAAGTAACCAAGAAAAACCAAGACTCTGTCCACACAAAAATGTGTACATGAATGATAATATCATTATTCACAACAGTCAAAAACAGAAGTAACTCAAATATCCATCAGCAGATGAATTGATAAATGAAAAGTAGCATACTTATATAATGGAATATTATTCAGTCATAAAATGCATTTATTTCTCCTCCTCAATAATGTTCTTCCCACTGGTTATTACATAAATAATGTGCTGGTTATATAAATAATGATGAGTGTGACTACTTGACTAAAACCTCATCATTGCATCATGTTCTGTCTTAGTCAGACAACCCTCATTGCTCTTTGCAAGTATTCCTATATGGGAACCACCTGCCTCTGCTGCTGTAGTGGAAATAATACATTTTGTTTTCCTCATGCTTCCTGTATCTACCTACAAATCCATCACCTTACCAGTCTTGAGGAAGCACTTTCTCATCTTCCTCAGACATCAATGTTCACTTTTGGTTAGGGATGATAATACACTATTTATCAGCAGGCCCTTAAATACCGAGTGCTGGTCAAAGGGATGGACCCATTAAATGCTCAAACCATTCACTTTTTTTCTTAGTAATTTTACTACAAAATATCCATAAGTCATAGAGATATACTGTCTAGCATAAAGCCCATAGTTAGCAATGTTATATTATGTACCTAAACATTTGCTAAGAAAGAATAACTCTTCTGTTGTTCTTATGACAAAAGGTAGTTTCAGTAATAAACAAGATTAATAATAAATGATTATAACAAATGAGAGAGCAAGAGGAAGCATTTGAAGGTGGTGAGAAGGTTTATGCATAGATTATGCTGATGGCTTCACAGGTGTTGATCTCTAAACTTATCGAGTTGTAAGTATTAATTATGTACATATTTTTATAGGTCAAATATAAGTTTTTAACATTCAGGAAATGGTAAGTAGTTCCATACAGCAGGCTGGGAAACATCTTCAGGAGTGGCAAAGAAAAGAGGGTCTCAGGTCAAAGAGAACTTTAAATGCTATTCTAGAAGCTTAGAATAGTGGGTCCTGAGTTGGGGATTGATGGCATAATGGATATTTTCAGACTTTTTGTTGTATGTTTGGCTGCCTGCACCTGAATCCTTTGCATGTGTAGAAGATTCACCCCTGGGTTTAAGAGTAAGCCTTGGTGGCTACCACCACAATCTCTTCCTACCAAATAAACTGAAAAGAGAGTGCCATGGTCTAAATTATGTCCCCTGAGACATACAGAATTCCAAACCCCATGACCTCAGAATATGACCTTATTTGGAAATCAGGTCTTGCAGATGTAGTCAAGATGAGGTCATTGGGTGCTCTCTAGTCCAACATGACTGGTGTCCTTATAAGGGGGAAATTTGGAACCAGAGACAGACTTGCAGAGAAAGAAGATGATGGGAAGAGACCCAGGAAGAAGATGGCTATCTATCAGCCAAGGAACATCTGACCCCTGGAATAGATCCTTCTCTGGCACCTTCCTTCAGAGGGGGTATGTCCTCCAGAGCTTTGAGACAATAAATTTCTGTTATTCTAAGCCACCGTTTATGGTGTGTTTTTATAGTAACCATAGGACACAAGCACTGCCATTAGTCACTTTCTCAGCCTCCCTTGCAGCTATATTGGGGCACATGATTGAGGTTCAGCCAATCAGGAGCACCCAGGACATGAACAAGGCAAAGGGGCACAGTAACACCCTTCTTCAATGAGAGGCTGGAGCCCTTCTGGGCACCTCCTCATTGCACCATCTTTATGGTCCCAACTGTGTTGTTTGCCTTTGTTCCTATGTGTTTCTTGAAGCTCTCAGTTCTGTGTGTTGAGAGTGTTCTGGTGAAGTACGTCCATTAAATCAGCACACAACAGTTTCATCTGCTTGCAACTGATAACGCAGTTGGCACAGAGTGGGTACCGTGATGGGTTGCACTGGACAAGGCAAAGATGTGGTGTGAAAGGAGTTGTCAGGTGGCTCCATGGAACAGGGGAAAGGATTGGGCTGGGAACTGGGAGGTGAGTGTGTGTGCAAGCATAGGTGGGTGTGCATGCACACCTGCACCTTCACAACCACAGAGCTTCCAAAAGGAGAGCAGCTGAACGCGTCGGTGGGGGTGATCTGCGGTCGCCTGCCGACGCTCACTAAACAGTGTGTTCAGGCTTCAGCGGCGCCGAGCAGGGCAAACGACAGTTTCCCAGTTTGAAAAATGAGCTGCTTCACTCGCCTGGTGCTAATGCCTTTCTCGAAGAAACTTACATCTTGGAAATGTCATGACACATTGCAATCACGGAGAACACAGCCACTGTAATTGGGAGTGTTTCTTCAGGAGCAGAGCGTGTCGAAGAAGATCCATGGCTTGCGGCATAATTTCCTGCAAGGATGCAGGTGGGGGGCGTGGGTTGCGGGAAAGCGGGCTTGGAAATCAACACTGGCAGAAGGAAGTGCATTGCCTGGAACTTCTCCTGGGGAATGGAACTGCCCTGGGGCTCAGAAGAGCTCTGGGAGACAGTGCCGGTACTAACCGGGGCAAATTAGCCGTGTGACTTTGGCCATGCCAATAAATTACTCTATCACTCAGTCCCTCCACCTTTCAGATGAGAATAATGTCAAGTGACTTCTGGTGCTCACGACATTGCATTATATGAATCATGCCAACGAACTAAAACTCGTTGTGACTTATTGAGCATGTGCTACCTGCCCAGCAAGTGCCACACTCTCTTCATGTATCAGCTGACTTAACACACAAGAAAACATGAGACGGGGACCAAAACGACCACTATTAAAAGAAGAATAATTAGGGCAGAGGCTAAATATCTTGCTCTGGGTTACAGAGCTAGACTGTGACAATGCCAAGATTTCAACTCAGCCAATCCAGTGCTGAAGTCAGAATCCATGAGTGCCTGTGAATGGCCTCTCATGATGGATGCCATTGTGCTGTGGAAAGTATCCAGTGCTGGTGCATCCATCACTGAAATATAGCATTGTTGATATATAGCATCACTGATAGCATAAGGGGCAAACCCAGGGCACCCAGGATGACCTAGTTGGCGAATCCTCACCTGCACACTTCAGAAATCCAAAAAACAACATACAGAGAGAAACAAAGAGAGTTAATTCACACAGGGGGTGAAGAAAATGGAGGATGGAGAAAGAGGAAAGATACTCACTGGTCATCATGTGGCCAGATGCTATCTGTCCTAGCCCAGAGAGCATCCACTTGGCAGAGACCAGGGTCCAAGCTGAAGACGCATGTGGCAAGATGGCGGCTGCTAAAGACCTGAGTTTGAGCAGGAGCCCTGCTGCATAGAGGTCGCTGGCCACAAAGGGGAACTCAGAGGGCAAGAGGGAGCTGGTCTCATGTGGAAGAGGGCCAGCCTGCCCACGAGAGAAGAGCGACCAGGGACGGGAACCACCAGGTGGAGAGTGTCGAGGTCTTCCACTACTGTCCCAGTAACTAAGTAGTTAGGGGACGTGTTTCTCATCTTACAGGTGGGAGCCTTTAGGTCTCATGTACCTAACATTCACAGGAGTATCTGGAAAATAAATGGCCATGTGGTGTTCAGATTCGGATGGCCCGATGGCAGAGGTTCGTAATGCTGTTTCCTCTATAAAATGCTGCGAAAGGAACATCCATTTAAAATATCTGAACCTTCGGGCTCCTATCTCAGATGGAGAAAAGAGCACAAAGATGTTAACAAGATAATGTAAATATTAACATTCACTTTAAGAGGTTCAATTACCTAGAAGCCCTCATTTCTAAAGGCCAGACTGTTCTGGTCTGCATTCTCCAAAAGCGCAGTAACCTTTTCCATGAGGAAATTATGCAACTGAACCTTGCTTTGCATGGACCTCGGCTTTCTGGGCTGCCATCTGGGGAGTGAGGAGGAAGGAGAAAACTCACTGCCCATCACCCACTCGCGGTCTCCAGGTTCTTTGAAGGCAGACTGTGGGGGTGCCTAACCGGCAGGTGTCTCTACTACACTTGGCACACAGGTGACAAGGGGCTTGGGTTAGGTGGACTTGGAATCTGGCTCTTCTGTAGAAACGGAGATTTTTCCAGAAGGTGATACAATGTCTGACTTAATCCTGTCCTTTACATACCCTGCTTTAAATTATTGCCCACACTGCCGGCAAAATGATCAGTGTTTGTTCATAAATACTAGAAGTTGCAAGCATACTCAGCAGCAAGTGGGTGTGCTGTCTTTGGAATTAATCTGCAATTTTGGCATCATTCTCTCCTCCTGCCTTTCAGAGGGAAGGGTTGGCAGACACAGGATAGAAGATTTAAAAAAAAAATAAAAGACTGGATCAGGGAGACGTGGTCCTTCCGTGCTATGGAATACTACTCAGCCCTAAAGAAAGATGAAATGCTGCCTTTACAGCTAATGGGAGGAGTTTGGGAGAATCATGCAGTAAAGCAAGTAAGAACAATAAAAACAAGTAGTAGATATTTACACAGCAGACTATTCAACAAAGCAAATGATTTATAAAATCATTCAACACAGTTAAACAAAATGAGGCTTTGAGTTTAAGAGGGAGAGGGAGGAGGTAGTGCCAAGGGATTGTGAGGATAGTGGTGGGAAAACATGAATAACACTAAAGTGACTGTGACTGCCAAGTCTGGCATTCATGGGCCGCACAGTCCTAGGACCAGACTTCACTTCTAGAATCAACTGACTCTCCTGTTAAGTGGCTGCAGGAGCTCCTTTGAGGCGCCCATTGTACCTTATTTATCTCACTAAACTCAGTGCCTGCACATAGTAGGTGCTCAATTCATGAAAAGTTAGTAATCAGAGTTGTGGTGATGATTATAGGAAATAATTTACTTTGCAAAAGGCCTTGTTGAATATTACTAGCACACAGTAGGTGTCTAATGAGCAGTTGTTTTTTCTCCTTGCGTATCTAGCAAAACACCACTCTAGATGCTGCCTTCCACAATCGATGTACTCACTGCACCTATTTTTGGAGTTTTCACAAGACACCTCAAATGCAGTGGGTCTCAAATAAACCCCTGCTGGCCCCTCCAAACTCCCTCTCCCTGGAAATTTCCCACCTCAAGTGGGGGACTGCCATCCCAAAACACAACAAATTTTCGAATCCTTTGATGGTTTTATATATGCAGCCATGTTATTTGGGATGGCAAATAACAGACCCTCATGCTTCTGTTGCAGATGGCATGTTTTCTTGACATAAGGTGTTTCTTTTGACAGTTCACAGATTTCGATTCGTATCTTATCCCTGGCTCTTCGGATTGCTTTTCCAGATAATGCTTTTTTATGCCGGTTTCCTTCACCTTGAGTTGGATGTGACTTCTTTATTTTTTCTTAGTATGAGAAATTTTCCTCTCCCCTTTTTCATCAGAGAGCTTAAGCCATGGACACTTATTAGCTTAACTGATGTATTTACTCTTACATGTGTCACTTTATCTCATTCTTTCGCTCTGCTTTTTGTTGTTTTGTTTGGTGTTTGGTGCTTCCTTGATATTTTCTTTGTTATTTTGCTCTAACCCATGTGAATTACACTGGGTTATTATGTAAATTTTCCAGTGATGTGAAAAGCATACATCGCATTTTATTCTTTTGTTGGCTAATACTAATTTCCTCAAGAGCATCATTTAAATTCATCATTTAAATGGGTGATTCATCTCCACAACTGTGTGGAGTGTAAGTTCCTGGCTGGGCCTGACCTGGAGGGACCGCTGTCTCAGAGGTCTGGGTCTTTGATTCATCCGCACTGTACCTCAAGCACCGAGCCACACAGTGCATGCTTAGTAACTTTTGCACAAAAGGAACTTCTTTCCAGCTTTGGCAAAGATGATCTGAGAGCTAAGCCCAGGTGGGTTTTATGTTACTATTTCCATGAGATAGAGCTTTTCTTTTGTGTTTTGTTTTGGCCATTTTATATAACCATCCTTTGAACTATCCTCCTACCACTTGCCAAACGCTGCCTGAAATTTCACTACCTCTAATTCTACTTTTAGACAAGAACAGGTGTTCTCCTTTCTGCAGGAGAAAGCCTCGTCTTAGAAAGCAGAGCCGTGTTGGCCTCGATAAGATCTAGGAGAAAAGAGGGATGAGGCAGTTTCGTTGAGATCGTTCCATGTTGTGGGGGCTCTGTCTGCCGCTGAGCGGCTCTGAGCAGTCGGTAGTGATCTGGCACCCATTGGGTGCTGGGTATTGTACAGGGTGCCGGTTTAACACAAATGAATAAACATTCCTTCAGCAAATGCCAGTCAGGTGCCTACAGTGTGCCAGGCTCTGTACTGGGCCCTGGGGACATAATAGGAAAACAAAGTTGATGCCACAGGATGCTTATCCATCTCCCGGCACCTCAATCCAAGTGCCGCAAAACAAAAATCTGATGTTGATTTTTTTTTTAAACATTGATTTATTTATGCATACAAGCTGGCGTGTAGGCCAGAGGTGTGGGGTGGTGACAGGATTCACCAGAGACAGAGTGGGGGGCAGAACAGGCAGATCAGAAACACACTGCTGAGGGGAGCAGCGGGTGAGGCAGGAGAGGTCTGCTGCGCCATGTGGGAATCTCCCTGGCCAGGTATCGAACTTGCACTGCAGTGGCTGCAGATAGCTTCATAGTCCTGCACTTAACCTGTTGAGCCACCAGGGAGGCCCTGATGTTGATTTTTTTAAGCAGCTTTGGGAACACATGAAGCAAAATACCATTCTCCCTTCCCCCAGAAAAGGTCCCAAAAGTCCAGAAAGCACCAAATACCTTTCACCAAAAACTGGGAAAAGGATGGTCTGAGCCAAGTGCTCAAGTACATCATTTTGAAAGACAAATTACCAGTAATCCAGTTAAATTTTAAATAGCATTATCTAAATGAAAAATATCAAAGTGTGAGATATCCCAGCAAGAATAGCTCCAATTTCCTGCCTGGATGCTAAGTAAGGAATAGACTGTTTAATATCATCTTGATAACATTTTTATAGGTTCATGTTGGCCCATCAGATTGCAATTTGTCACCTGCTATCTAGCAATTTTCTAATTCCTCATCACTTTACAGTATAAAATAATAGGCACAGAATTGCAAGACTTTTTTTAATCAGAGAAAGGTAGTGGGAGTGAGGGGCTTTCTTTCTACCAAGTGATGTTTTTGCCTGGTTAGAATAAGAACGGTTGTCAATAACTCAAACACAATATAGTATTGAGCTCATTTCACTTTTTCCACTGAATTAATTGGTTGAAGATAACACAAAATGAATAAGAAAATCCCCGACGCTCCCTTTCCCTCCCCTCCCAGACTCCCCAAAGGCTGGTGGGGGCAGGACAGAGATGGGCAGACACGAAATGGCAGTACAGGCGGGAGGACACTGGCGTCATTGGGTCCTGGGTTTAACCTAAGCTCAGGCACGAAAGCAACGTGACCTTGGGCCTCTACGCAATGTCACTCAGGTCTTCATCAGTAAAATCAGGGCCATGATGCTTACAAAGTCCTCTTTGTTTATGTTTATTGAGGAACATTGACTAATAACACTACATGTTTTAGGTGTGTGGGTTCACACCCCTACAAATGCAGGATACCAAAGTCTCACCCCCATTCCTTTCCTCTTCTAAGGCTAGAGGTGCCCAGCTAAAAAGGGATTGTTTATTAGGAAAGAGAGCAGGGGAGAGGTGTTCTTTGTGTATTCTAAAGCTAAGTGTGTGTGTGTGTTATGGGTGTATGTGTGTGTGAAGCCTTGGAAAAGAACCTTCTAATTACGATAGCCACTACTTTTACAAAATAATTTGAAAGTCTGTCACCTACATGATTTCACTTCATTCTCAGAGCAACCTCAAGATAAAGGCAGAGAAGTTACTATAAATTCCACCTTAGACCAGATTCTCTTTACTTTGTTATTTTTTTTTCCTTGTAACATTATCACTTCAAACATCACACTTAGGTATTTACTGCATGGTTTGCCTATTTTCTCCCTTCTGCTACATTAAGGGTAGGAAACTCTATTTCACTCCTTAATCTCAAATATCTAGAACAATCCCTAGAACACAAAAGACACTCAGTAAAAACTTGCTGAATGAATGTGTCTGCCCAGTTCATAGCAACACGCACATCATGACCCCAGTCCAGGGTGCCATTTCCTCCCAGTTCTATTCTGCCCGCCCCTCTGCATGGTATTTTTTTCCTGGACATGGCTGGCTCCAGTAACTTGCAGCCCTCAGTCCAAAGGTATGATGTTCCTGAAGGCCTGAAGGTCGGTTATTAAACAGACCATGCTAGTTTTTGCTTTTGGGGCTGGCACTAGTTTACAACGCCGCACGGGTTCAGATGTAGTTTCTCACCCCAGCAAATGTGTATGTTACACCGTGCCCCCCCATTGACTATTCACTCACCACCCAGCTATCGCCCTCCGCCAACCACCATTCTGTTGTCAGAGCCTGGGGCTTTGTTTTTGTTTTGTCATTTGTTTGCTTTTTCTTTAAGGTTTATTTTTATTTATTTATACATAAAAGAACTGGGGTGGGGCCTCCCTGGTGGCGCAGCGGTTGAGCGCTGCGCTGTGGAGCTGTCGGCAGCGGCGATGCGAGTTCGACGCCCAGCCGGGGAGAATCACACATGGCGCGGCAGACCTCTCCTGCCTCGCCCGCTGCTCCCCTCATCAGTGTGTTTCTGATCTGCCTGTTCTGCTCCCCGCTCTGTCTCTGGTGAACCCTCTCGCCGCCCCACGCCTCTGATCTGTACACCAGCTTGTATGTATAAATAAATCTTTAAAAAAAAAAAAGAACTGGGGTGTACATCAGAAGTTGGGGGGTGAGAGGACTCCCCAGAGACAGAGTGGGGAGCAGAACAGTCAGATCTACTGACGTACACTGTTGAGGGGAGCAGCGAGGAGACAGGAGAAGTCTGCTGTGCCATGTAGGAAGCTCCCTGGCCTGGGATCGAACTCGTGCTGCAGTGGCTGCAGATAGCTTCATAGGCTAAGACTTAACCCCTGCGCCACCAGGGAGGCCCTGTTCATTTGCTTTTTGACAATGAAAGCTTTTAATGCATCCTTTCCCTACTTCCTTTCAGGTAGGGGTCGGGAGACTCAGAGCTAGGTGTGTAACTCAATCCGATGACCAGTCCAACCCTTCCCTTGACTCTATGTGCCTATGGGCTGGCAGAACAAACTCATTTTTTAGGTAGATGTGGATACTAATAAGATGATCACACTTTAAATACAGAGTAAGAGATTTCCAACGCTGTCCTCTTTCTACCAAATTGTGATATTCACACCATAATCCTAAAACATTTTTTAACTTAAAAATTGTTTAATAACTTAAAAATTTACTGAATGTTAGTACAGATCCAACATACCTCCCTCCCTCTTTTGTATCATACTGACCTACTCCTACAATTTCTGGGATCTCCCTGACTTTTGCAGGTTATTATGGTTTTAAGCTCCTGGTGTAGATGTCAGTTAACATTGAAGACTTGGGCCTCCCTGGTGGTGCAGGGGTTGAGTCTCAGCACTATGAAGCTATCCGCAGCCACTGCAGCACAAGTTCGATCCCTGGCCAGGGAGCTTCCCTCATGGCGCAGCAGACCTCTCCTGTCTCCCCACTGCTCCCCTCAGCAGTGTATTTCAGTAGATCTGCCCGTTCTGCTCCCCACTCTGATTCTGGTGTATCTGCTCACTCCCTGTCGGGAGCCATCGGACAGGATGGCCCCTAACGGTGAGTTACGGCCCTAATTGCCTGAGTTGCCCACATAAGGTTAGGGTCCGATAAGGATGGCCTTGGATCTTTGTTTTCCCTTTCCATGTACATTCTTCCCAAACTGAGGTCAGCGGGACCATCCCATTATTTCCCGTGTTGTGCTCTCATTGGATCCCCGACCTCGGACCACCCTGCATTATCTAATGTTACCTCCC
>PVIJ01010650.1:0-40978 GCA_004024925.1 Scalopus aquaticus | reverse complement strand
ATTGATCTGGACTCGCGGGGCCGAGTCAACTCCCATACCTCTGGCCTGCACCCCAGTTCTTATATGCATAAGTCAATTAATCTTAACACTTTGCGTGCCGGTGCCCTTTAAATTTACCAGCCCTTGGGGCCGGCCATTTTCTGTGCCACCGCATGAATGGTATAAGCATTCAATAAAACACACACAACTCCTGAACTACTGGATATTAAAAAAACTGTAATATCTCTCATAAAACACCGTACACTTTCACCAAAACAATGTGTAAAGCTTCTAGACTGAGTAGGATCCAAGAAATAGCTCCTAATAGTTCCAAATAATCCACCATGGCGTGAAAAACCAGAGACTAGACGAACACGTATTAATACGTGAGCGGCCACCTGATACTGGTGACAAAAACACGTACTAATACGTGAGCGGCACACAAAGTGTTAAAAAAAAAAACCAACCACTGTGAAGACTTGATTTCGTGGACTAGAAAGACTGTGAGGATCCATGACTTTCAAGAGGGCATGTGTGGAACAGGGGACTTTCATGCTGGTAAACACAGGTGGTCCCCACGACCCTAAAAAGCATTGAATCCACGCCTGTGCAAGCCCCTCCCCCTCACAGGTGTCCCCATGGCCAGCGGGTTTGCATCCTCCTTGAGTCACCCTATCCGGCCTGCCCAGAGCAGGCACTTACCTTCAGGAGATGCAGCTTATCTTACTGTCGTCCTGTAAGAGCGGGCGCTGTCGAAAAGCTCAGATCTGGTGATGGCTGACGTGATGCCTGCTTTCCCCAAGCCTTTGTTATGTAGACGAGTTTCCATTTTATTTTTGGTGTATCAGCTGAATCCAGAGTATTTTAATAGTTGTGAAGCTTCACTGAACTCAAGAAGAGCTTAAGATTCAAGATGTTAAATCAGCTCGGCAATAATATCTAGCAGAAAATGAGGGTCTCATTCCTGGTTGTCCTTTTCCTCCTTCATAATGAAGCGCTAATTTTTACTATTAATGTGGCTCTTCCATGAGGAACTCTGCAGTGGTCCAGGGTAATTCATCCTTAATTAATATGCCATCTTTTCAACTTATTCCCACTTCATTATAAAGAGCTGGTGAATATTGGACCTTCCAAGGGGATGGAAGTTGGAGTAACAGGAGGAAAACAGCAACCTTTGGTGCTTTTCATGGTGAGGATTATTTTTCCCTTGGAGAATCATAAGCATGTTAAGAGTTGCTTGTGCATCCTGGGAGCCTCGCGGGACACCTACTTCCTATATTCTGCTACTCTGATCTCTGACTTCTTAGATTTTCTATGAAGAATGCTCAGTCTCCATTCTTGTGTTTCTTTTCCATGGGGCCCTCTATGAATTAGCTTTGAACCTTATATGCTATTTTACTCATTTTAGGGGATTTTTCAATTGTAATACTGGCTAACATAAAAGTCATCAGTTTAACCATTTTTAAGTGCACGTCTCTGCATTAAGTCCCATCGTATTGCTATAGATAGTGTTCTTTGAAGCACAAAATTTCAAAAATTGATGAGATCCAATCTATTTTTCGTAGCTTATCCGTCTAGCGTCATAACTGAGAAATCATTGCCAAATCCAGTGTCATTGTTTTCCTCTCTCCTTTCCTCTAAGACTTCTATAAGTTTAAGACACATCCACTTATGACTTTAGTCCATTTTGAGATCATTTTTAGGTATGATATAAGATAAGCATTTGTTGGAAAGACTGTTCTTTTCTCCATTGAATGGTGTTGATAACCTTTTAGAGTTTGAATATACTTTCGGTCGCACACTGCCTTGGAAAAATACAGGGGTTTTATGTTCAGAATAAACCTGGGGCTGGGCAAGCCTGGATAAATGATTCAACCTCCCTGAGATTCATTTTTCTCACCTATAAAATGGGCATGATAATAATACCTGCCTCATAGTATTATTGTAAAAATTACGTGTCTTAAATAGTGTGCCATTTGCTAAGTGTTCATTAAAGGATTGCTACATTTAAAGCCCCTCTAAACTCTGGTTTCTTGTTTGAGTAATAAGTAAGTTAACATTTGGCATATAAAACCTAGTCACTGATTAATAAAGATGACAAGAGAAAAGAAAAATCTCTGTGAAAATGCCAATGAGAAGGCTATGCCACGTTGGTATACTGACTTGAACTGGAATATTTTTTATATAATATACAAGGCAGCTTTTAAGATGATTTGCTTTTTTATTAATAAGCAACATGCATAGCTAACAACCGTAGTTCATTCCTGAAATTTACCCCATTCTTGGTTCAACCTGACACTTTCCAGACACAACCAGCAAGGGTTAAAACTCAGGGATGTTTTGCTCATATCACTCAATAACAAATTATTTTTCCATTTTGAAGTAACTGCATAAAAGTGTCTCATTGGCATAACCAAAACCCTCTTTATAATTAAAAAAATAAATGGTAATTCCATATACTAATGACAAAGATGAACCAATGAGAAACCAACACTTCCACATTGCTAGTGGGGATCAAAATGGTACTGCCATTGTGGAAATCAGTTTGATGTTTTCTTATAAAAGTAAACCTATATTCATCACATGACCCAATAGCCCCATTTCCAGTTATCTACCTTGTAAAAATGAAAATTTATGTTCACATGAAATCTATAACCAAGTGTTAATAGCAGACTCATTCATAATTGCCAAAAATTAAAAACAACCAAAATGACAAATTATGGTCTGTCCTCCTGGTGGAATACTACTTAGCAATGAAAAGGAAGGAACAACTGCTACGTGCAGCTACATTTCAACTGTGTTTTGCTGAGGGAAAGAAGCAAGATAATTGGTTTCCAGACACTGTTATTGGGGGGAGAGGTTGACCTCAAGAGGCATGGGAGGCCTCCCCGGTGGCACAGTGGTTAAGCGCTGTGCTGTGGAGCTATCGGCAGCAGTGACGTGAGTTCGACACCCAACTGGGGACATTCCAACATGGCACAGCAGACCTCTCCTGCCTCTCCCGCTGCTCCCCTCAGCAGTGTATTTCTGTCAATCTGCCTGTTCTGCTCCCTACTCTCTCTCGTGAACCCTCTCGCCACCCCACGTCTCTGGCCTGTACCCCAGCTTGTATGCATAAATAAATACATTTTAATTTTTAAAAAAGAGGCATGGGAAAAGTTGGGGGTCAGGGTTAGTTGAGCTTGGTAACAGTTATATGACTATGGGAATTCTTTCATGATCATTGAACTGGATACAAAGGATAAATCTTACTATATGTTCATGATGCCTTAATTCATGTTGACTTTCAAAAAATACGTTGTCAAATATGGAACTTATGTTAGATGTTCAATCTGGCTACCCCATGGGTCTTGTCCTCATGTAGGCAGAGCCTTTTTGCGTCAAATGCTTGGTCCTTGCTTCAACTTCTGCTCCACGCCCTATTGTACCTGTGGCTATTCCAAGAAGACTTCAAGCTTTCGGGTTACAGTTCACAGAGAAGACTCCATAAAAAGCCTACCTTATTGACAAGATCCCAGGACTCAGTTTTTCCGGAGGCACAGTTTATTAAACAGTTGCCAATCTTTCATGTCTGTGCTTTGCTAAGTATGACTGGTGACTCTGACAGTTAGGATTTGTCAATGGTTTCTACCGTCTTTACTTCATTGGAACTGTTGCGTGTTTCATTATGAATGGCAGGCTACATATATCTATAACTTTGATAACTCCATTCACTTTGTTGGAAATGGCTTCCCAAGCAGTTAGAATATAACAATAACCATGCTGGGGATGAATATTTCATAAGGAATCCATTGTTATTTATTCATCACTTATAACATGTGTTCCAAAAGCATTACAGAATATTTATTAAACATTTATAGATAATTTTACGCTACTACTAGCATGTGATAGAAATACATTATTAATTCTCCTGAGTTGTTGATGGATGGAGCTCAAAATAGAGCCACGCCAACTGGGGTACTTGCCAATAAAGTGAGAGTAAAGGAAGCCGTCTGCTGTTTGAAACTTTCAGAAGCACAATTTTGTTTGCACAGAAGGTTCCGTTTTTTTGCCATGGTCGTGGGTTCCAGAAATCTCTTAGCCACCAGAACACATATGTGGGTGAGAAGATGAAGGAAATTTCAGCTCTGGAAGCAGCTGCATCTCACTAGCTACTGCCTGCAAGATGGCGCCACCCATGAAGCCCTTCGTCAGGTGTCCCAGCTCCTCAGGGAGCAGGTTGGGTGGGGAGGATCCTCTGAATTTCTTCTCACTGGCACCGTAGCAGCTCCCAGAGGTCTGTCCTGTAGCCCCTACCAAGCGGGGCTCCCTGAAGGCACAGCCACCTTCCCTGGGAGCACCCAGGAAGGAAAGATGTGGGTTCCTTCTTCTTTCCTAGCTTTCTTGCGATTGTTGACCTCAACAAAGCAGCAGCCAGTCAGTTCACCAGTAAAATGGGTTTGGCCAGAAACAGCAACAAAGAGCATCGGAAATGTGTGGCCGAGAGCAAACCACACACATTGTCTCAGAACAAAAGAAAGAAGTGTTCTTGTGGGAAGTTGAGAGGGTTGTTTTTTTTTAAAGATTTATTTATTTATGCATACAAGCTGGGGTGCAGGTCAGAGGTATGGGGTGGTGAGAGGATTCCCCAGAGACAGAGTGGGGAGCAGAACAGGAGGATCCACTGAAACACACTGCTGAGGGGAGCAGCGAGAGACAGGAGAGGTCTGCTGCACCCTGTGGTTCAGCTCCCTGGCTGGGGATCAAACTCAGGCCACAGTGACTGGCAATAGCTTGATAGTGCTGAGACTTTAACCCCTGCGCCACCAGGGAGGCCCCAAGAGGGGCTGTTTTATACAAATGGCCCATTGGAAGGATCTGGGAGTATGGCGCTCAGGGACTCTGGCCTGCTGTGTTACGGCAGCTCTCACTGGCTGAGCTCTTACTGGGCAGGGGTGCGCCGCCAGCAGCTTCACGTTCTGTCCGGGCTACAGTGTCCCTTCCCCTTGGGTTCTGTAGTGCATGCTGAGTCTATGCACCTGGACACTCTCTTCTAACCTCCTCGCCTCATTTATGTGAGGTTCCTGTGCATTAATTTTCACAAGATATAATTAACATGGAATACTATGGCAAGTTTCAGGTGTCCAAAGTGATGATTTGTTATGCAAATATATTGTAAAATGATTGCCAGAATAAGGGTGATGATATGTCCATTGCTGCTCACAGTTGTTATTTATGCGTGTATTGTGTGTGTGCATGTGTGCATCAGTGTGTGTATGGGGAAGAGAACTCTCTTAGCAACTCTCAGTGCATGTACAGGGCTGTTAACTAATAACACTGGTCTACAGTGAGATCGTTACTGACTTAAAAAGGCCCTAATCTGTAGTATCTTGGTGTGCTGAACATGACTATAACCTTGAAAATTTTTTATTAGCTCTTGTTTTGAAGATATTTCATATAACTCATTTTATGTGTTTCACCATGTAAATTTATTCAGTAGGACTGCAAAAACATCCTATATCAGCCTAGAAGGATATAATATTGCATTGCATTGCATAATACCATCATGCAAACATCATCCAGAGGTGACTGCATCATTTCCTGATGCAATGCAATACTACTGCCAGGTGGCTGCTGAAGGAAGCTGACGTCAGCAGTGCACTATAGAAAGCCCTGTCGGAAAGGTTGAGCTTTGAAAATATTTCAGACTTTGTGCGAGACAGTTTAAGCTACTGTTCCATAGAACTGTTATAATTTTATCCATTTAGGTACAATAGAAAACAGTAATGCCTCGAAAGTGTGTTAATAGTGTGGACAATTTCTGCTCTATTTGTGGGGAAGTGGCATTTGCCAACCAGAAGAAAAGGATCACTTCTCAAGTGAAGAAGCCTTATCATCTTTACTTCGGATGCGAGGTTGGTGACCAAGACAAGCCTTGAGCCCCGCATATATGCTGTGCTCCATGTACCACACAGCTTTCACAGTGGTTCAGTGGCAAAAGACCATCCATGCTGTTTGCAGTCCCTATGGTGTGGAGAGAGCCAAGCAACCACATAAAAGACTGTGACTTCTGCTTGGTTCCTCCTCTTTCCGGCGGAATAACAAAGCAAAAGAAGTCGAGAATAGTCTACCAAAACATTCTGTCTGCATTGAGACCAGTTCCACATGGTGAGGGACTTCCTATTCCAGAACGTCCAGCAGAATATTCTCTTGATTCATCTGATGAGGACAAGGGTGAGCCGACCTGTTCTCCTGTTCCATCAGCATGCAGTGATCCAGATTTTCACTGTGGTGTATCATCAACCCCACACAGACTAACACAGAAAGAACTCAGTGACCTGGTTCGTGATTTGGACTTATCCAAGAACAAGGCAGAATTGCTAGGATCAAGACTCCAACAATGGAATCGTCGAGAAGATGTCACAATTACTTTCTATCAAAAGCGCCACCAGCAGTTGGAGCCTTTCTTCACAAAGGAAAGTACTCTGGTATTCTGTTCCGATATTGAGGGCCTCATAAATGCCTTAGAAATCACTCATGACCCACAAGAATGGAGACTATTTCTAGATTCTTCTAAACTGAGTCTTAAGGCTGTGCTTTTGCATAATGGAAACCGTCTTCCATCTATTCTATTCCTAAACAATTGTACAAGAGACAAGCGAAGAAATCTAAGAAGTCATCTATGACTTGATTTTTACAGGTATTAACCGTAGGCCTATTGCTGTTGGCATGCATTTTGTAATGTAAGCATCCATTTATTGCAGATTACAAAAAAAACCTCGAGCCAAAATTAGAATTTGACTGTCATATTCATGTTGAGCACATACACATCGATCAGAAATGACTAATTTTATTTCAGTAACATGACTTTTGTAAAAGTTTGTTGACCAGTG
The DNA here is from genome assembly GCA_004024925.1 of Scalopus aquaticus. Classification (NCBI taxonomy): domain Eukaryota; kingdom Metazoa; phylum Chordata; class Mammalia; order Eulipotyphla; family Talpidae; genus Scalopus; species Scalopus aquaticus. Next base: position 34,127 of record PVIJ01010650.1, on the reverse strand, counting down.
TAAGTAATAAACAGAGTGCACATGAGCTTATCCACCCTGTGACTGGAAGTTTGTCACCTTCAGTTACCCTCCCTCCAGCCCTGCCCCTGACAACCACAGTCTATTCTCTGTGTCTGCGACACCATATTTTAGATTCTACTTATAAATGAGACCATGGAATATTGTCTCTCTGACTGACTTGTTTCACTTAGCAGAGTGCCCGCAAGCGTCATTCATGATGTTCCAGTGGCAGAGTTTCCTTCTCTTCTATGTTTGGACAAGATCCCATGATCAGTCTGCATAGATGTGTAGCACATGATACATATATATCACCTACTGCTTTACCCAGCATTCACCTGTCGATGCTTAGGTTGTCTCTGCATCTTGGCTATTGTGTATGAGGCTGTGATGAACATGGGGTCCAGCTAGATCACAGAGTAGCTCTGTATTTAACTTTTGGAGGGCCCTCCATACCGTCTTCCATCATGGCTGCACCAATCACTCCACTCCTCGTCCTGCCTGCAGCCGCTGGCTCTTGTCTCATGACAGGAGCATCCTGTCAGCAGTGAGGGGACGGCTGTGGTTTTGCTTTGCATTTCTCTCATGACTAGTGATGTTGAACACTTTTTCAGGTATCTGTTGGCCATTTGTATGACTTCTTTGGGGATGTTTTAAAATTGATCCTGCATTTCTGTTGGAGGAATTGTGCCTGAGGTCGGTTCTATAGACACTGGAAATAAAATTATTATTCATTTTTCCTGGTGCCTCTTTATCTGCTGCTGTATTGGGAGGCTCCCCTCCTCTCCCTCCTCCACCTTTTTCTCTTCTCCCCCCAACCACTTTTGGGTGTATGTCTATAAAAAAGAGAAAGGGACCTTCGTAATGTTTCCAAGGTCTAAGCTAGCACAAAACAATCGTGTTTATACCGGAAGCAAGTGAACACGGAAGCGCTGTTGCTCCACCCTGAATGAATGAGGAGAGAGGAGTGCCCCAGGCCCTGCTGGGCAGCATGTGAGTGAACTGGCCAGCCCTGCTCTGTGGGTGTGACACTGGCGAATACTGACACGAGCCAGGCAGTTTTGAAAAATAAGAATCAATAAGCCCAGCAAAGACTTAAATGGACAGATACACTTGGTAATATTCACAGCCCAATACGGACAGCGGTTGCCTGCCTGGCAAATGGGAATCTGACTATTTGTGCTTCAGATTACTTTGCCACTTTGAAGACTTTAAATGCAATGGAGGAAAGAATCCTATCAATGTGATTTTTCAGAGCAATGCATGGACATCAGTTCCAGTGTAGAGAGAGTTTCCAACACTTCCAAAAAGACAGTATATTTGGGGGGTAGCAACCTCAAAACCAACAGCTCCCCAAGCTTTAAATGCACCAACTAAGCTGAATATCACCAGCCAGTGTCCAGATTCACCGGGAACTGAGGGACACCGGGGCTGTTGCCAAGAGGACTGACGTTGATTGTGTTCCATTTAACCAGAATTTGGTAAAGACCTACTATGTGCTAGAAGTTGCAAGGTCAAAGATAAATGAGAAAGTCCTTTTCCCCAAAGAATTGCTCGCTAGTAGGTTTGTTTCATCCCAGATGTTTTATGGAGGATTCTGGAAACTCACAACTAAGGTTTCAGACGTGCACACCAGTGTTCTGTGCTGGGAAGCCAGACCCAGAAGAGAGACTTGTCACTGAACCACCAGCACGGCGCTCACCAAGGCTAATCCTTGGGTGACTGTCCACTTTGTGGATTAGTGATTTTTATATGGATTGCTTATATGGCATTTTATTCCAGGGTCTGCATCAGAGAACCTCGAATTAATTAAGACTTGGTCCAGGAGCTGCTTAATTGCTTGGACTTCGAATGTGAGAATTCGAGGGAGAGATAGAAATGAGGAGACAAGCCATGCATCCTCCGTGCCCCTGCTGAGTGGCCATTACACTGATGGGTGTTATTTAGGTCCTTTTTTTTCCTTCAAAAATCAGCACACGGTGCCAAGAACCTGGCATTTTCAAATACTCATTAGCGCTACCCTCTGGGACTTAAGATAGCAGTTATTAAAGAATGACGTCTCTGGAGACAGAGTGAAACCACAGTGTCTAACAATGACAAGTTCAGGTATATCAACCCTCATCACTTACGGAGGAATCGCCTGGCTAAATTAGCTTTCAAAGTCTTAAAGCGAACATGGAAGGACCCAAATGTCATGTGGTAGATTCTCTAGAGGTTAAATTTAGGTTTTCCCTAGCTCCCGCTGCCAGTTTGAAAGAAGGAAAATGTCAGCGGGCGTGGAGCTGAAGCAGAGGGTGGGAGGCTGCCAGCGTGGGGGCCCCTATGCTGACATCCAACTGTCGCTGGAAACCCGAGCCCCAGAGTAGCGTCAGCTGTCCCCAGACTCACCCACATGGCTTGCGAGGTCTCCAGTTTGCTCCAGTTCACTTGCCTGGCCTGGGGTTCTCGCCACCCATCACCTTGTTGGTAAAGACAGGTGGAAGTGATCTGCTGGACTGGCACGAAAGAGAGAGGTGAGAAGGCAACGGCACTGCTCCGGAATCAGCCTGGCACTTGAGGAGATGTGCTCAGAGACCCCAAAGCCCCCAGCTGGTGGAAGGGAAGTCTGCACATTGAGATACTGACCTTCAAGGCCTGCTGTTCTGGGCAATTGTCTCTTCCAGAAACTGTTTTCAGGTTGAGGTGTGAATGGAGGTGTCTGGTGGGCAAGAACCCCCATATCAAGTTGTTGGGTAATCTTGGCTCTGGATCCCATGGAAAGACATGTTAAGTTATAGTCTTGGATCAATTACACTGGTCAACAGTGAGATCGTTGCTGACTTTAAAAGGCCCTAATCTGTAGTATCTTGGTTTGCTGAACATGAATATAAATGTGAAAAAAATTTATTAGCTCTCGTTTTGAAGATATTTCATATAATTCATTTTATATGTTTCACCTTGTAAATTTTTCCAGTAGGACTGCAACAACATCCTAAACCAGCCTAGAATGATGTAATATTGCATTGCATTGCATAATACACACATCATACACACATCATCCAGAGCTGATTGCATCATTTCCTGATGCAATGCAATACTACTGCCAGGTGGCTGCTGAAGTAAGCTGACATCAAAGTGCACTATAGAAAGCCCTGTTGGAAAGGTTGAGCATTGAAAATATTTCGGACTTTGTGCAAGACAGTTTAAGCTACTGTTCCATTGAACGGTTATGATTTTATCCATTTAGGCACAATATAGAACAGTAATGCCTCGAAAGTGCATTAATAGCATGGACAATTTCTGCTCTATTTGTGGGGAAATGACATTTGCCAACCAGAAGAAAAGGATCACTTCTCAAGTGAAGAAGTCTTATAAATCTTTACTTCGGATGCGAGGTTGGTGACCAAGACAAGCCTTGAGCCCCACATCTATGCTGTGCTCCATGTACAACACAGCTTTCACACTGGTTCAATGGCAAAAACCATCAATGCCATTTGCAATCCCCATGGTGTGGAAAGAGCCAAGCAACCACATAAAAGACTGTTGCTTCTGCTTGGTTCCTCCTCTTTCCGGCAGAATAACAAAGCAAAAGTAGTCGAGAATAGTCTCCCCAACCATTCCATCTGCATTGAGACCAGTTCCACATGGTGAGGGACTTCCTATTCCAGAATCTCCAGCAGAATATTCTCTTGATTCATCTGATGAGAACAAGGGTGAGCTGACCTGTTCTTCTCCTGTTTCATCATCATGCAGTGATCCAGATTTTCACTGTGGTGCATCATCAACCCCACACAGACTAACACAGGAAGAACTAAATGACCTGGTTCATGATTTGGACTTATCCAAGAACAAGGCAGAATTGCTAGGATCAAGACTCCAACAATGGGATCTTCGAGAAGAATATGTCACAATTACTTTCTATCGAAAGCGCCACCAGCAGTTGGAGCCTTTCTTCACAAAGGAAAGTACTCTGGTATTCTGTTTTGATATTGAGGGCTTCACGAATGCCTTAGAAATCACTCATGACCCACAAGAAAGTGCCACCAGCAGTTAGAGCCTTTCTTCAGAAAGGAAACTACTCTGGTATTCTATTTCAATATTGAGGGCCTCATGAATGCCTTAGAAATTACTCATGACCCACAAGAATGGAGACTATTTCTAGACTCTTTGAAACTGGGTCTTAAGGCTGTGCTTCTGCACAATGGAAACCATCTTCCATCTATTCTATTCCTGAACAGCTGTACAAGAGACAAGCGAAGAAATTTAAGAAGTAGTCTATGACTTGATCTTTTGCAGGTATTAACCGTAGGCCTATTACTATTGGTATGCATTTTGTGATGTAAACATCCATTTATTGCAGATTACAAAAAAACTAGAGCCAAAATTAGAATTTGACTGTCATATTCGTGTTGAGCACATACAAATTGATAGGCAATGGCTAATTTTATTTCAGTAACATGACTTTTGTAAAAATTTGTTGATCAGTTATTGGCTGCACTTAACAGATAAGAAGGTGAGGGGTTAGATGAAGTAGATATTTTCTTCTCTCATGTTAAAAACAATATTTAGCTCATAGATGCACAGAGTGGAGAGCAGTAAGGGGGACGTGGGGAAATGTTGGTCAAAAGGCACAGTTTCAGTTAGCCAGGCTGATCAGTCCTGGCAGTCTAACGAGTAGTGTGACTTTCACTAACAAGAAACAATTGAGGGGGCCTCCCTGGTGGTGCAGGATTTAAGCCACAGCACTATGAAGCTATCAGCAGCCACTGCAGCACAAGTTTGATTTCCAGCCAGGGAGCTGACCCACATGGTGCAGCAGACCTCTCCTGTCTCCCTGCTGCCCCCTTCAGCAGTATGTCTCAGTGGATCCACCTTTTCTGCTCCCCACTCTGTTTCTGGTGAATCATCTCACCCCCCACACCTCTGGCCTGCACCCCAGCTCTTGTGTGTATAAATAAATAAATCTTTAAAGAAAAAAGAAGCAGTTGAGTATTTAAACTTGGCTAATAGAGTAGATGTTACAGAGTCTCAACACACACCCATACACACACACACATCAAAGTGGTAGTTTTGTGAGCTGGCGGATATGTTAACTAGCTTCACCATGGAGAATTTTTCACGATGTATATGTACATCAAAACATTGTTCATTATATATTTTAATTATATAAAAACTACATCTGCCACCTTCATATAGCAAAAGACACCTTTAGCACCTGAATTGCCTCAACAAAAGTGAAGATAAATAAAATTTAGAGGAGGGTAGTTCAGCAAAACATCAGGATTCATCCCCAAGGTCACTTCATGATCCAAGATGGCTCCTGGGACTCCAACCATCAGCCCACTCCAGAGAGAAGGAAGAGGAAATGGCAAAAAGAGACCCACTTCCCAATGAAGTTAGTGCCTCCTTAAAAACTTTCTCATAACCCCCTACATTTCAACTTAGTTGCAATTCAAGAGAACGTAGTCACAGCTATACATGGCCCCACGTGTCCAGGGGAAGGTTGGGAGAGGTACTGTGACAGCTAAGCACTTTGCCACCCCAAATAAAATCAGAGTTTTGCTACTAAGTGACAAGGGAAGGATCACACCTCCTAGTGAGATCTAGTGAACCATATCTTCAAATAATTTTTTTATTTTATTATTAATTTTTATTTTAAGCATATAGGCTGGGGTGCAGGCCAGAGGTGTGGGGTGGTAAGAGGGTTCACCAGAAACAGAGCGGGGAGCAGAACAGGCAGATTGATGGCACACTGCTAAGGGGAGCACACTGCCAAGGGGAGCAGCCTGCGAGGCAGGAGAGGTCTGCCGTGCCTTGCGGGAATCTCCCCTGCCGGTCGTCGAACTCGCATTGCCGCTGCGGACAGCTCCACAGCGCAGCACTTGAACCCACTGAGCCACCGGGGAGGCCCTCTTCAAATAATTTTTAACAGAACATGCAGTGTAGAAGGAAGAAGCTTGGATTAGGAGTCAGAACCACCTCCCATTCTTATCAGCTAGGCAAATTTGAGAAATATATTTAAGGGCTCTCTCTGTTTCCTTGTCTACAAGATGATCATCTCAGCTTGTTGTCTATAAGGGTAGTATCTGCTCAGATAATAAACACGGAAGCAAGTATGTCCAACAGCAAAGTGTCATCGATGCCAGTAATTAACATGATTGTGATGGATCCAGGCATGGGCAGTCTTTAAAAAAACTAGCTCAAAAGCCCCTTCGTTTTTCACAGACTTATGATTTGTTATTATGTCCTAATGAAAGCACTTTCTAAGTATATCACCCTTCATATGACATACATCACTTTTATGCACAGATTTCATTTCATCCCCCCAAGCTCCCCTGGAGCTGGGGTAGGAAAGGGGTCACCATTTACCCAAATTCACTGGTGATAAAAATCCAAGTGCACAGAACAAAGTGGCCTGGCCACACTAAAGCAAATGGGCATGGGGGTGATGGCAGCTTCGAAAACGAGGATGCACAAGCCATGACTTTCTAAAAAGTGAAGCGTGCGTGGGCGGAAGATGAGGTTGTCCTTGGGGGTGGGCTTGGTGCGGCTGACACAGCTGTCACTGAGGTGTGGCGATGTCCTCTTAAACCCAGGCAGTGCAGGAAACAGGTGCTACCTCAATGACCAGAGCAGATGGGGCTGCTGACTGTGTTCCTGCGGGATTGGCGTCAGCACCCGGGGGCCGCACATACCTGATTCCCGATCTGCCCAAATTGCAAAGCATTTCACCACGTCTCCTCCATTACCCTCCTCCTGGCGCTGCATCACAACAGAAGGGGCAGCCAAACTCTCTCAGCCAAGACAGAACTGAGACCCCCAACCTGGGTTCACTAACCTTCATGCTCAGCCCCAGCCCCCCACCCCCCAACCCAGCTGATGTCTTTCTACTTGCTGCCTCTGGAAAGGCAAACTTGCTTCCAAGTATGAGCTTTCAAGATATTTTTTTGCACATTCCTGAAGTATTCTCCACCCCATGATGATAAGGAGCTTTATAAAATGCAAGTCTAATAGTATCATTCTTCACTCAAACCCCATCCGTGGATCCCTGTTGTCCCCCAAATAAAATCCAGTTCTTCAAAACAAAACTTGTGTGAGGCTCTTTGTGTTTAGCTCCTGCTTGCCCCCCTTCTCATCAGTCACTCCTCTCTCATCTCCCATTTTTCTGTTTCATGGTCCAGCTTCTTTGCCTCAATCCAGAATCGTGGCTGCTCTGTTACCACCGTCTGAATCACTAAAATCATCTTCACTTTATGTCTCAAACTTTAAGCTCACCCAGGGTTTCACCTCCTCCAGGAAGACCTCCCTGCTGCCCCAGGCAGGATCAGAGTCTGTCCAGTTGCTCTCCATAGACGGGGTCTCCTCCGTCACAGCCACTGACTCTTGTTTTGTTCTCTCCTACTTGAGTGTCAACTCTCTGTCGATGTCATACTCCTCCAAGTCAGGGACAGCCATTTATTGAGCTCTGGCTGCGGGCCTGGGACTGCTGTAGGCACGACATCTGGTCCTTTCATCCTATGAGGCCAGGATGCCTGCGCTCCTAAAAGTCAGCAAGATCTTGGGCCTCCCTGGTGGCGCAGCGGATTAAGACTCAGCACTATGGAGCTATCCACAGCCACTGCAGCACAAGTTCAATCCCTGGCAAGGGAGCTTCCCACATGGCGCAGCAGACCTCTCCTGTCTCCCAGCTGCCCCCCTCAGCAGTGTACTTCAGTAGATCTGCCTGTTCTGCTCCCCACTCTGCCTCTGGTGAATCCTCTCACTACCTCTGGCCTACACACTAGCTCTTGTATGCATAAATAAATGAATCTTTAAAAAGAAAAGTTAGCAAGGTCTTGAGCCAGTGTCAGAGCTGAGATGTGAGCATAGAAGAAATTGGCCCCAGAGAAGTATGGGTCACCCTGCATGATTTTTTCCCCTTGAGCTATAATTCAAATACTTCAAAATTAACTTTTTTAATGAAGTGTGCAAATCAGTTTTTAGTAGTCACAAGGTTGTATAACCATCACTGCCATTTAATTCCAGATTATTTCCAACGTCCTTAAGATTCCATATCCACCAAGAGCCACACCCCATTCCTCACTCCCCCGGCCCCTGGCAACAATTCACCCACTTTCTGCCTCTGTAGGTGCACCTTTTCGGGGCACATGAAGGGGAATCTTACAACCTATGGACTTTTGTGTCTGGCTTCTTTTATTGAGCATGTTTTCAAGGCTCATCCACACAGTAGCAAGTTGCCATACTCCATTTCTGTTGATGGCTGACTAATATTCCATTGCATGCATATTTTGTTTTTATTCATTCAACAGTGAATGGATAATTGGGTTGTTTCTATTTTTAGACTGCTGTAAATAACGCTACTATGAGCATTCTGTTACCAGTTTCTGTGTGTGGATGTGTGTTTTCAACTCTCTTGGATATAAATAATGAAGAGTGAAATTCCAGGCTTATCTATCTGAGAAATTGCCAGTATATAAAAGTTCCAATTTCCCTAACCTTTGGTACTGTGTCACTTTTTAGTAGATGAAGATCCTATTGAGCATGAAGTGATACTTCATTGTAGTTTTGAATTGCATTTTCCTAATGACTGGTTATATCAAACATCTTTTCATGTGCTTATTGACTGTTTGTATCTTTTTGGAGAAATATCTATTCAAATCTTTGCTGCAATTTTAATTGGGTGATTTATTCTTTATTGCTGAACTGCGAGAGTCATTTATATATTCTGGATACTAGATTATTATCACATGCATGACCTGCAAATATTTTTTCCCGCTCTGTGGGTCATTGTTTCATTTTCCCAATAGTGTCTTTGAAGAACCAAAGTTTACAGTTGTGATAAAGTCCAATTTATCGCTCTTTTACATCATTATGCCCATGTGTCTTATTTTAGAAATCAATTTAAATTGACAATTATTTGTAACTATATTTCTTCTAGCTGTTTCATCGTTTCAGTTCTTCATTTAGGTCTTTGGCCCACTGTGAGTTAATTTTTATGAAGCAGGGGTCCAAATTCATTCTTTTGCATGTGCATATTCAGTTCTTGAAAAGATTTTTCCTCCCTGATTAAACAGTTTTGGCACCATTGTCTAAAACCAATGGACTCTGTAGGCAAGGGTTTATTTCTGGGCTCTCCATTCTACTTCCACGGATCTCTATGTCTATCCAATGCTAGTGACTTCCATAGCCTTGTATGAAGTTTGGAAATAGGAAATGTGACTTCGTCTGCTTTTCTTTTTCAAGATGGTTTCCTGTTAATTTTAAGATCAGCTTGCTGACTTCTACAGAAAGGGGAACCTGAAATTTTGATAGTAATTGCATCGGATATGTCAATCACTTTAGGAAGCATTTTTGTCTAAACAAGCCTTCCCATCACGTGCAGGGGATGTCTTACTTGTCTGCCCATGAACACTAATTTATTAGTGACCTTTTATTTCTGTCAACAATGACTTGCAATTTTTGGTGTACAAATTTCACTTCTTTTTTCCTTATTCCTAAGTATTTTATTCTTTTTGATGTCATTGTAAATGAAATTGTTTCCTTAACTTCATTTTCAGAATGTGCATTGCTGGTATATGGAAATGCAACTGACTTTCTATGTAGATATTAGATCTTGCAAACTTGCTGAACTCTTTTATTAGCTCTGATACTTTTGTGTGTTTATATTTGTGGATTACTTAGTATTTTTTCTGTAGAAAAGATTATGTCATCTGAAAATAGAGATTGTTTTACATCTTTTTTTACATTCTAGATGACTTCTATTTCTTTTCCTTGACTAATTGCCACATTATATTTTCTTAATAATAATTGCCAGCATCTTTAGTGCTTCTTATGTGCCAGATATTTTTTTAAAATCAATTTGTGTCCTTATTGAAAGTCTGCAGTGTTTTATGTATATTAAATATTCACAGACTTCCTAAAAAGATGGGATTGCTTTCAAGGATGAAAAACACTAAGTGTAAAATCTACTGAGAGTTAAGTATACTACTTGGGGAGACCCTGTGAAGGAGACAGAATGTGATCTCTGCAAACTAAGAGGGTACACCAAATCTCTGGGACTTGTTAGGAAAAGGGAGGAAGTTACTGAAGACCAGTGTTTAAATAACTCCCCAATAGGGGGTTATTTTGTGTTTCACCTTGCTGAAACACTAAGACAAAACTTGTTTTGATTCTTCTGACATCATGGTTTCCTCTCTGTGCTTTACAAGTTATTTCAACTCTCTGGGCCTCCCGTGCAATGGGATGGCTGCGGTTGCTGTGAAAATTACACTGGATGATACATGTTAAGTATTTCCTGAGTGTTTAGAGCTACATAGGGCTTCATGAGATCAATTTCTATGTGAGTGTGTAAGGAGCCTTCCCCATACCAAGTTATTCTTGGGCATAAGCAGGATGTATGAGAATTCAACTTCTTTCTGGCACCATCTACTCAGAGGTGGTGTCTGATTCTATACCTAAAGGGTTCACAAGACTACCTCAATTTCAGACGCGAATCCTAAACCCAGACACTTACCTGGGTTCCTGGCTAAGTGGCTGGAAACTCATTTACTCACTAGATGATCAACTTACTACAGGAATATTAGTCAGGACAGTCAGTTGGAAGAGGTGCATAGGGGGAGAAAAAAGCCCAAGGGATGATGGTGATGGGTCACAGGTGAGTCGGTGGTGGGTTACCCAAGGGAAAGACACAATAATGTAAAAGATATAAATACAATATCAAGAAAAAAAGAAGATGCATAGGGCAGGATAAAGGAACAAGGCAGAGACATTCTCCCCAAATCTCCACATATTCTCCAGAGTTCCTTCTTTTGGGTTTCTGTGGGACTTCATTACTTAGGCAAGACTGATGAGCTCATTCGCCACAGGCGTTTGAACTCAATCTCCGGCCCCTCTCCCTTCTCACAGGCCTGGAGGTAAGACTTGAAGCTCCACACCCTCCAATTGCATGGTTGGTCCTCCTGGCCCCCATCCCCCCATCCTTAGGTGCTTCCCAAAGTCACCTCGTTCACGTAACAAAAGACATCTTTATCACTCTCAACACAGAAAATTCCAAGGCTTTGGGGAGCTTGTTAGGTCTGGGCCTGGGCTGGCAGCAGGGAAGCCATGATGGCCTCTCAGTCACCCGAGCAGGGAGCAACTTAAAGAAAAACAGCTTCCCGACACCCTGGCGCCCACCCCCTCACCACCCTTACCAGAACGCCAGACAGCCCAGTCCGATAAAGGGGGACCGAAAGAAAAAACAACTCCTTGCGTAAAACAGCTCCTTCTGCTTACCTGTAGATCCTTCTCAGACCCCCTGGGCTAAACACCGCCCTATATAAGCTCCCCTCACTTGACCCAGGTTGCGACTTTGCGGACCTCACCCTAGGGGCCCATAAAACTCACCGGGGAGCCGCAATAAAGACTTGTTTTGAGTCATAATGCCTGCCTCCTCTTTTCTACCTGTGTCTGTCTTCCAGAGCTGTGAGACAGGAACTGTGATAAAGACCAAATAGATATGAGAAATACATTTTGATCATCTGAGTGACCAAATATGTCTTCTTAGCTACAATATCCTAAGAACCTAGTTTATTCTCCATAACTAATACTAATGCAGATGTAGTCCAGGGCTGTCAGTATTGTTGCCCAGACATCAGAGTCGGTGCTTTGAATGGCTCCTTTCATTCAAATTGTAGACAGCCCTATGGAAATAAGTTCTAAGGACCAGAGCATCCATGTAATAATGTATTCAAGGTCCTACCACTTGTCAGCCCTGTTGTTGGGACTCAGCCCAAGGGACTGTAGCACCAAATCCATGGGTTTAGGTATTATTGATCGTTCTCTTCACGGGCCTTTACTGATGCCACACCCATTTCACACCCTTTTTGGAAACAGCACATATAATTCACAGAATAAAACTGAGTTTATTGGGCCTCCCTGGTAGCGCAGCGGTTGAGCGCTGCACTGTGGAGCTGTCAGCAGTGCACGATGCCAGTTCGACGCCCAGCCAGGGAGAATCCCACATGGCGTGGCAGACCTCTCCTGCCTCGCCCGCTGCTCCCCTCAGCAGTGTATTTCTGATCTGCCTGTTCTGCTACCTGCTGTCTCTGGTAAATCCTCTCGCCGCCCCACGCCTCTGGCCTGTACCCCAGCTTGTATGCATAAATAAATAAATCTTAAAAAAAAAACACAAAAAACTGAGTTTATTTATTCATTCACTCAACCAACAAGAAATAGTGAGCTCCTGTTACATAACAGGCTTGAGAGAAGTCTCTCAGAATAAAGTTATGAAGAAGACACATTTCCTGCTCTACATAATCTTAAGATTCACAGAGGAGAAGAAAAAAGCCTAGCGCAAAAATAACAGCACGCCACAATGCATCCTTGATGAGTCCAGACCTTGTCCCACAGCACCGCGGAGCTCACCTTCACGGAATTTATCACAGTTACTGTTTGATAGATGTCTGTGTTGTTGGCCAAGTTTGGTCTTTCTTTCTGGACTATAAACCCCAAAATATAGCAAGGGTTCTATTTAGGCCACTACCATCACCCTAAAAGCCTACTAAGTGCAGGCACATAGTAGTACTTCAAAAAGCATTTCTCAATGGGTGAAAGAATGATCCCAAAAGAAGTACAGCCAGATTTTCACTTGGGGAAGACTAGCGTTCTGACCAGAGGCAGAGTTGCCTGTGAAGAAGCTGGTAGGGCCATCTGGATGGGTGAGACATGATAAGGAGACAATCTGGGACAGAATATAGAGAGAAGATAGTGAAATAAGGGCTATTACAGGGCATGGTGACTGAGAAGATCAGAGAGGTTATGGAGAAACGGAAGCGGTGTCTTCCAGGTTTTCAGCTGGTGTGATCCCAATGCCATTCAGAGAGAAGGGAATCCAGCTGGGGACTGGGCTGGGAAAGAGGAAAATGAGGTGGCCAGGATGCTGTACTACTCTCACATGGATAGAGAGATCCCCAGGATCCAATCATCCCGGCAGACAGATGTGGACACAAGACAGACTCAATCTGCCTGGCATTGATTCTCATCTTTAACCGAGCAACTCTTCAGAATATAACCATGGAGACATTCCTGAACCTCAGGAGCTGTTACCACAGTGAGAATTCAGGGCTTCTTCTGTCACTCCCTGGCTGTTGCTCTGAATTTCCAGTGGGCCCAAGAGCTCTCACAATTGTTGTTTGCTTTCTCTTCCATCAGGACTTGGCTTTGACATGTCAGCACTCTGTGCAAACTCCAACCTATCTCTATCTCTCGGGCCATGTAGAACATGGGGTGACCTCACTGCATGGGTGGGCTTTTGGGGCTCTTGCTTGCTCTCTCTCTCAGAACACAAGATAGGATGAACATTTTTACACACTTGAGTCACAGCGATATGAATCACTTGGCCAAATGACACATGTCACTTTTGGACAGAAGCTTTAAAAACTGGCACGTGACCTGCCATACCCCCCTTTCCTGTCCTTGCCAATGATCAATGTGGATTCCTCATTGCCCAGGATGACTTGATCTTTCCCCACAGCCTCTATCAACAAATTTGGACATTGAATGCTGTCTAGAAATGACTCACTTTCTGTGGCAGGCCACTAAGATATTGGGCTTTTTGTTACTGCAGCAGCATCTAGACTATTCTGACTAATACAAGTCCCTTGAGGTTTAGACCACCAGGAACAAACACTCTTCAATTGAACTTAAACGTTCTATGCATTGAACAGAAATTCACAGGCAAAATCCTGAAACGGTCAACACTTCTCTCGAGAAAAGCTTTGACGGCAGAAAGATATTAGCTGGAACTTCAATATGTGCCACTCACTCTATTTTCTCACATGTAAAACAGAGAACAATACAACGGACACAGTAGTGAGGTTTAAAGGAGATACTATGGATCCCTCACTTGCCCAGTGCTTGGCATCACTGAAGCACAGATGGCAGTTCCCGTGGCTTCAGCTTTCTCACGCAGGACCCATTCTTCTTCTCTACACTCACTCCCTTTCTAAGTGCATTGAGATCACAAGGGCTTAAGAAGTTGGTAGAAGAAAGAAACTCAGGCATAATCCATCAGCACACTACCGTCTGTAGGGAGGGCGGTTGAAATCCAGACAAGTGACATGTCCATGGCCACATAACTGCCATGACCTCACGGGTCCTCACCTCAGGTTTCACCCCAAGTAAACTTGAGCAAACCATTCTTTGCATTTGAGTCTCTACCCCCTCTATTATGAAGCCATATTAATAATAGGGACCATCTGGGATAGACCACATTGCTGTTCATCCAAATTTGATTCCCCTCCCTGCAGTGCCCCTTGCCCTCTGGAGCTCAGGTTTGGTCATGTGACTTGCCAATCAAATATGAACAGATATGTGATGATCATGGGTAGGAACTTTAATAGCCCTTGTGGTTCACCAAGGAACCTGCTCCCTCAGCTGCAGTGACCAATGTTCTCCAGCAGTTTAGGTCCCAAAGTGAAGATGCTGTGGGGCAGAGAGACACTCAACCACCAGAGCAAGTGTTAGATCAGGAGATAGGTTTCTGCTATTAGAAACTACCAAGATGTTGGGGTCACTTGTTACAGCTGCAGTACTTAGTCTATCCTGGCTGATGGATGATCTTATGGCTTTAGTATGAGGAGTCGGGAAACAATAAAGCTAGAACTATCAAGCACATAGTAGGTTTCCATAAATACTGATGATCCCCTTTAGGTCAATGTTCTCAGTGGGTCTATTATTGTATGAAAAAACTTTTATACATTGTCTTAGTCTGTCTGGGCTACTATAGTAGAAGACCACACATTGGGTGATTTATGAACAATGGAAATTTAGTTTGTCACAGTACTGGGAAATCCAGCAAGGGGCAAGTAGATCTGGCTTCTGTGAGAACCGGCTGCCTGATTATTGAGGACTGTCTTGTCACTGTCCTCACATGGTGGAAGAAATGAGGGAACTTCTGGGTCTATTTTATCAGGGCACTAATCCTATTTATGGGGGCTCACCCTCAAGATCAATCACCTCCTAAAGACACCACCTCCTAATGCCATCACCTTAGGGGTTAGACTTCAACTATGAATTGAAGGGAGACACATTCAAGTATAGGGGACATGCATAGATGTGCATCCAAGCATATTCTCTGACACATAGTAGGTACACATTAAACATTAGATCCCTACTTTTCCTGCATTCTGCTGCCTTCCAAAACTCTTTTCCTATAAAGTATACCATCCAAGAAAGCTTAGCCATCTCCTTATTTCTACTTTTCAGCTGGGAATCACACCATGTTCCTTAGCATGCTTTATCTCCTGTTTGCTGCGTAAATAATCATTCCTATCCAAGGAGCAATGTGTATGCCACGGTCCCAGGGCTGGCACAGCACTTAGCTCAGCTCTTAACTTGCCATGTAGAGAAAAGGGCATCCGGTTGGGAGAGAAGCCTCCTGTAACATAGTTCTGACCACTTACATTCATCTGAGGAGAGAGAAGGGATGCATTTGGGCTGCAATTCTGTACCTTATAAATAGACATATATAGCTTTGCATACATTATTAATATGGGCTTTATTGCCAGCTTTATTGAATCCACGATAGTGCTCCTCTTGGGAAGCCATAGAACACAGAAAGATTGCGCAGACGCCTACATTAAGCAGGACCACGGTATACCGAGCAAATAGGGCTGTGCAAACAGCACCGTTCACGCTAGCTGCTTCCTACAATCCAAATAACATAATAACAAATAATGTGCTCAAGCAAGCCCACAGTTGCTATTTGAAGTGTTTTGTGCATTTCTTGTCTGTGTGGCTTCTGCTGGCACAGGAGGAGGCAGGGCAAATGCATTTTTAAGAATTTCCTTAGCAGGACCTGCTGAACCTCTGCTTCCTCCACAACCTCACCTGGTCCCCAGGTTCTCTCCCTGGCTCACCCTGAACACGCCTTAAACAAGCAAAATCATCTCCTGCTTCTAGCTCTTCATACTCGAAGTGCCCTCACCTCAGCGTGCAGGCACACACACACATGTGCCCCCACACGCGCGCGCACATACACACACACACACTCACACCCCTTCATGTAACTGGGTATTTACACTCACTCTTCTTCCCTCTCCTGTTTATTGCTGGTATTTCTTTCTAGAGGTCTTTTCTTTATATCTTTACATCTTTATCATCTGTCGCCCCAACTCGAGCACAGACTTCAAGGGAACTGAGCTGGGGTCCTACTGGGCTTGCTCATGGCTGGATAATAGTGATTGGCATGACTGGGAGTGCTCCTGGCAAGAGTAGCACAGGTTCTGCTCTTGGAGGCACAGCAATGCTGCTCACACATGTCGGCCTGGGCCCTGACACCCCAAATCAGAGCCTCAATCCTTAGGCAAGAGAGAGGAGGGAGGTGCGGGGTGTGAACGGACTTGCCCAGGAAAACCCACCTGATGCCATGTTAAGGATTTTGTTTTTATTTTTTTAATGCAATATGAAAGCTGTATTTAACAAAAGCAGCAGGTCAAGTCAGACAGGCATGTTTATTATGAGAATAAGAGACTACAAGAGATTTTGTCTTAAACACCTGCCAGTAACCTACTTGCAGTTGTGTTTAACCGAGACCTGCGGCTGTGAAATGTACAGCTCACGCACAGGTGTGGAAGAACTATTGTCCATCGTCCAAGTACTCACTGAATACTTCCCGTGTACACACTGAATTTGAAAAAGATTGACTGGATGACCCCCAGAGAGACGTCATTTTTGTCGGTTTTTGGAAGAGGTCTTATAGAGGGGGCGTGTGGTTCTGGCTCAAGAATCACAGCGTGGCCCAGCCTCGACTCTGCAGGACTCCAAGTCCCCTCCACTTCTCTTCAGATGGGTTTGGGGCACCTGTCTGGAAAGCTCTCCGGGTTATAGAATGAGCCAGTACTTGCAGTGTTCATGGAAGCCGAAGTCCGAGTAACAGATCTGCCTGTGGGCCATCGGACAGCAGCAGGGGGGGAGAAACAGGCACCAAGAGTGGGCACTGCAGCCACATAAACTCATCGGGATGGAGACCTGCAGACCACCAATCCTGTTTTCACACGTGTAGGAATTTGGATGTGACCACGAGACCCCAGGATCCAGCAAGGGACCCAGCCAGTGGGAGGAGTCAGACGTGAGTTCACAGCTCACTGGGGCAGAGACAAGAGATCAGGTCCATTGGGCCCATTGGCAAGCAAAACAGGTGTGGCCCAACTCTCCCAAGCCAACCCGTCCTCTTCTGGACCAACCGTTGCCCTCTGGTCTCAGGTGGTTCGGCATTCTCTGGGACCTGAGGGCCAGAGCGCCACAAAGATGGAACCTTACAAATAAGGATATTTGTGATAACTCGTGAGAGCCTAGGATGGGGGTGGCCAACTCTTCCTGTAAGCAGTCAGAGAGGAAACAATTTCTACTTTGTCGCCATAAGGTCTCCATGACAACAGTTCACCTCAGCCACAGACGGTGAGTATGTGGATGGGCATGGCTGCCTTCCAATAAAACTTTATTTACAAAACCAGATGGAGGGCCTTATTTGGCCCACAGAGTAGAGTTTGAAGTTTGTAGACCTGACTTTAGTACCACATGTCAGCCTGGCTTCCACCTCCACTAGCTATTTGCCCTCCAAGAACGAGCTGCCTCCCTCGGCTTCTGCTCTCTGTTTTGCAAATGGCATATAATCCCCACCATGGAGCTCTGTGAAGAGGAGGAATGAGATAACATCTGTGAGATAGTCAGTGCCCCTGATTCATGCAGAGCAAATTGGTGGTTTCGCTCTGGCTGCTGTTGTGTGTGTTTTTGGCTTTTGGTTGTTGGTATCGCCATCAGGTACAATTACAAATGCAGCCCAATCTAGGAGCCAGTAGCCCTGGAGAAAAACAAAATGTTCACCAGGACTGAGATGAGAAAGGAGATGTTCTCTTTCCAACTGTGCTTTTTGTTAGCTCTGTCTGAAATGGCTTCTAGTTCCTAAAGGACTTGGGCCATTTAAGCGGATTTGATTGGTATTAATTATTAAAAACAATTATTTATTAATAAATAAGAATTCTAAGAATGCCTTACACTACTTTCTCCATGCTTTGTATTTTCTTTTATTTTTGCTTTATTCTTTTCAAAAGGCTTTCAAACTGGGGCACAAAGTATACCAGGAGACACATGAAGATTCAGGGGGCTGGTGGGAAGGCATCTTCCTAGAGTGTCAACTGTGCCTGATTTGGGAGGAAAACAACATTACTTTTTATTAAAACCAGCTTGAATATATTATGGAGCAGAATATAGAATGTGTGTGGGTTTTTTTTTTTTTTTGTCAAGATAAAGTAGGAGACTTCAAAGATATTTCCATTTTGAGATCCACCACTTTGGGCTGTGCCCCAGATGGCTGCGTTGTAGGAGAACGGTTCTGTCTTTCTACACAGCACTCTGCACAGTGCTCGGAGAAGGATTCTTGCAAATTCTGCAGATGAAGAAACTGTGCAGGGAAGTTGAATGCCTTGTGCAAAGTCGACCCAGAACTCAGATGGAGTCATTCAATCTCTGACATCTGGCTCCAGGCCCCTCACCCTGTGCACATGTACTGAGTGATGTTCCCAGCAGGCAGGGCAGGGACGAGGCAGGTGCCAGAAGCAGGCGGCGGGTGGGGGAAGGAAATACCATGGTGATTAAATAAAGGGAAACTCTCAACGTCTACATGCATGGGCCAGGTACCCTTGAGTCACAGCTTTTATGATAACCCCCTTTGCACCCCCATAATGATCAGATCCTTTCACCTTAGTCTTTGCCTCAGTTTCCCACATGGCTCTCCCCCTATATTGGAAACTCTGCAGTTCACTGGCTTTTCTCAGGGATGGATTCTGCTGCCCAAAAGTATGGATTCTGCTGCCCCGGCCAGAAAAGACCCCTCCTGCACACGGCCCCTCCCCCGCCACCCCGCAGGGCATACAGTAGGTCTCTGCCTCTCCCAACCCATCAGGAGGACGCTGACTCCCAGCCTCTGCCTTTTCGCCCTATGGGACACTTGGGGTGTCCTGTTTTCCTGCACTGGCCACGTTGGCCCTATCTTGCAGTCCGCGTGTCTTTAACAAGTCAGCACAGAGAGCCCCGCGTCCAAAGCCTGTGCCCACGCGGGTGTGCATGAACTTGTGGCATCACCCTGGTCTCTCCGCAACAGCCACTGCCCCGCCGCCTGCAAAGAAGGAGCAGGACGCCTCTCAGACGCCTCTGGAGGAGGGAAGGCCTGTCCAGAGCCGCCCCTGAGTAGGGGCGCAGACGTCTGGCTCCCCTCCACGGCCCCCCACCCTGGGTGAGCCCAAGTCCCAACAGACCTTCACCCACGACAGATTGGAACACTTGCAAGAGCTGGCAGTGGGGTGTCTCAGGCGACTGCGGGGCAGAGGGCCCCGGCCGGCCGGGCTTTGGCGGGGCAGGCTCGGTTGTCTTCCTCACTGGCCTCCAAATAAAACGCCATGGACGGGACCCTTGGCCCAATTTCTGGCCCCAAGCCCTCCTCCCCCGGCTCTTAGCAGCGTCCCTGACACCCCAACGGGCTGGAGGGGATCTATTTATAGCAGCCTCATTAACTCTCCACTGGCAGTCCCCCGAGCCTCACCTGATCCCCCGCTCCTCCCACAGAAGTTGACTTCAGAGGGTTTCTGAGAGTTCTTTGTAATATTAGTTAACATGTACAGGAAAGCCCCAAGGTCATGTTCCACACTTGGCACCCTTCACTTTGGATTTGAGAAATCCCCTAAAACTCTCATTAGCGAAGGCTGCCTCACACCTATGAAACTTTAAAAATATCTGGCTAATCAGCCACTTTGCACACCTCCACGCGGGCAGAGCACGCCTCGGCTCCCCTCCCCACCCTTCTCCTGGCATCATTTCCCTGCAGACGAGAGCTGTCAAAATCTGACTTCCTCTGGTATTTAAAATAAAGTGGAGGGCGCTTCTCATCTGAAACCAGCATTGCCACTTACAGAGAAACTGGAAGAGAGAAGCAGAAAGAGGAGCGGGGGGGGGGGGGTGCATCTGAAAGGCCCTCCTGGTTCTGGGTCATTTTGGGCTATAGAGCGATGGCTGGAATTTAAAGGGATATTAACCATAGAAATATGAAGATGAAATCTTCACTTACTAAGTGTCGCCACTCACCAGGCTCCATGAAAACTATTCAATCATATTACTCCGAGTTCATGAAAAGTAAAGCCCAGTTTACATGAGGAGATGGAGGTTGGAAGGTGCGAGGGGCGTTTCAGACCGCGAGGCCGTAAGGGTCCGGCCTGCGTTCTCTCCATGTCTAAAATCCCTGCTCGTGCGGACTTTCCGAGTCCACTTAGGCAAAGCCATCTGGAGTCAGGTATTGTTGCACAGCCCCACCCCAGGGAGTGCACAAAGATCTCTACAAAATACCACCCTCAGAATTGTTGGGGGTGTTTGTCGGACAGATTTCAGAACCCCACCAAAGACGTGGTACACATGCACAATGGAATACTATTCAGCATTCAAAAAAGGTGGAGCTAGAAGGGATCATGCTCAGCGAGATAAGCCAGAAAGAAAGAGAAAAATATCGAATGGTCTCACTTGTAGCAGGAATATAGGGGGACCAAACAAGAGATCAGGAGGAGAAAATAACAACAAAACAAAACGAAAACGAGCCCGCAACGAGAAATGAGAGCCATTCAGCGAGGGAGGGGGAGGATAAGGGCTCAAAAGGGAGAGAGAAGAGCACAAGGGACTATGTTGACTGGTCACGGGTGAATCGGGGTGGGCAGCCCACAGGGAATACACAATAACGTAAAAGATATGAATAATAATAATAAGAGGGCTCATTCTGCAGCTGAGGGGCCGTGGGAACCTGGACTCTCTGAGCATCAGGTGGCCGAGCCCTGTGATGCGTGGAAGCTGGTCAGAGACGGCCAGAGAGAGGCTGTGTAAGGTCCCTGCGTGTCCTCCCCACGAAAGGAGGTGCTCCCTCCCTTACGGACTCTCCAGAAGCAGCAGGATACAGAGAAAGAAACTCCTTCCCGGGGAGAAGAGTCAGTCTATTCCCAAAGGCGCCCCAGACCGAATCATGGAAACAAAGGCAAGTGTCTTTCAAGATGTCAGTCTCCGTGACCCCCTCGGTCGGTCTCTCGGGGCGACACACGGCGCAGACCCCATCCACAAGGTGAAAACAAGGTTCCAGCGACTGGACAGGAGAGTGGAGAGAGGCAGGTGATGGGAGCCGGAGGAAGCTGGCTGGGCTGGGCCAAAGAAGGGACTTAAAGGAATCATCAGACACGGAACTGAGCCAGGAGGAAGAAGTATGTGCTGTCACCCAGCCAAGGAAGGCAGCGGCGGCAGCTGATCCGTTCTGGATTTCCTGCCAAGAGGCATGTGATTGGGAAGGAGACATGGCCCAGAAAGACGGCTGCAGGATGGAGACGACTGGCCATTTAATGCAGAAATCCCAAGAAACCTCCATCAGCGGAGCCCGCCATCACAACGAAGCAGCCACCTGCGCTAGGGCTACAGAGGGCACAAGATGCCATCTTGCTCCTTGAGGAATGCACAGTGAGTGGGTTAAGGCCAGACTTACAGGCAGACGGCGTGGCTGGTGTGGGGAGCACTGTGCTCCACGCAGATGCAAGAGGACAATGAGTATACAGAGGAGGAGCCTCTAACCCAGCAAAGGCAAGTCAAGAAAGGCTTCCTGGAGGTGGTGATGTCTGAGCTGCTGCCTGCTCGATTGGAGTTAGACGTAAGAATGAAGAGGGCAGATTCCAAGCCCTCCCCAGGAGATGGTAGCAATGAGACTTTTACAAATGTCTAACTTCATCCCAAATTGACTTGGGTACTGAGATAAGATGAACAAATACTGTCGTTTGGGGAAGAGAAGGTAGGAGGAGAAATGATTCAGTGGTTCCATGGAGGAGGAAATTGAGAAAGTCAAGTAATTCACAATCTGCAATAGTAATAATGCCCCAACTGTGTGACCGCCAGGACTCAGAAGACAGTAAAGTCTGCAAAGGGTGGTCAGCAACGTGGAGGAGGCACAAAGTGGGGGCGAGACTAGTTTCTATGTTGGTAGATATGTGCAGAGCAGTACACAGTGCAATCAGCGAGATGTGGGTGAGTGTACCGAGCCCCCCTGCTCCTTGGCTGTGGAGCCCCCTTGGCGGGGCGGGTTGAAGAAGGGTCAGCGTAATGAGGTCCGTACAGTCAGCTCGTTCCAAGCAGTCCTTGTGCAGTGATGCCCCCAGGGGGTCCAGGTTTCCTTGAGCACAGAAGGTGCTAGAGGTAATCTACACACTCGTCCATACGTGCATGAGCTACATCTAGGCAAGGAAACTTGCATTTGATCAAAATCATCTTCCTCTTCCTATTTGGCTGTTGAAGCTTTCAGTGAGTCTGTCTAGCCCACCACGACCATCAGAGGGGGGGCTCCTAAGCATTTAGGGTGTCTACTCTAAATGGCAGCGGTGTGATGAAGGGACTCCAGTCTACCATATCGAAGAACAGGAGACTCTCACCTTCCTTTTGACTGATTTTTCAGAGTTCTCCAAGCCACGTGTAGAAAATATAGGGCAGGATCTTAACCAGAGGCACCTAGAACCAAGGCTCTGAATATTTTTATTGTATATCGGGTACGTGTAGATGTGTACATTTCCCCCATGGAGAATGAATCCATTGCTATAAACACCACACACACACACGGATTTAGGTAGATGAGACTGAGTAAAGCTTTTGATGTTGGCAGCCTGACCGCGCTGGTCCATTCGTTCCTGTCCAAGAGGGATTCTTCTCTCTAGTATCATGTCTTGACAGCATCTTAGCTAAACCAGGTTTATTCTTCCAACTCCTTTCAGATAAGCAGGATTGGATGAGTTATGGTGAAGGTGAGTGAGGTCACCATCGTGCCACCAGAAGCCATCACCAGAGGGACTCAGTGGACAACGGTCGTAGGGCAGGGGTCCACGGAGAAGCCTTTTGAGCCAGTTTGGCTGGGTGACCGGAGGGAGCTGTCTCAGTGGAGCAAACCGATGAAGGAGACATGAATTGAAATGCACAGGGTTTGATTTGCCTCGGCTTGAACAGCCTGGGGCTTTGATGTGCGTCTGGTACCCTGTCCATGTGGACGGCGATGGCAAACACGCCACGCTTGCCATTTGCCCACCGGGTGTTTGCAAAAAATGGAGTCATTCCCATTCTGCAAACAGCCCACAGATATATAAAATACCCCATTTCGTGATGGGCATCTGGACTCCGGGAACCTGCCAGGAGTGCCAGGCTCGCAGTTCTGTGATGGAGAAGGGCGCCGGTCAAAGGCGGAGTTGTCACATGCGACTGCGTGGCAGACTGGGACTCATCTGCGCGAGTGGGGCACACACAGTCGCCCTGATTTCAGCTGTGCCCGAGCTGCTGTCCATATTCGTACCCCTCAGATGTGGGCAGAAGCTACCGGGCTCATTCCCAAGGCAGCTGCCTGATTCTCCGCTCTGGCCAGCTCCTGGGGGCACCGCAGAGATGAGAGTCCTAGGCAGGTAGGAGTGGCTGAAAGGGTTTTTTAAGTGAGTATTTCGTAGACGGAAAAGAAAACACGGGGTTGACTAAACATGCTTCTCCATGGAGCAGAATGGTGGGTGAGAAGAAGAAACACTGTGTTATGGGGTGAGCTCAAGCATCATCTCCAGCCCCCCACCCCCCAAGAAGATGATGATGTCCGAGGTTAAATGTGCTCAGGATGATTCACTCCGACTTGCCCAGGTCTAGGTTTCGCTTCTCGTCCTTCATCTTTTGTGTGCTGAGCAGCTCCTGACCAACCCCCGGGAAGCATCTCCCAGAAAAAGCTGTGAGAGTTTCAGTGCGCCACCTAGTGGCCAGAGGGATCAGCGTGCACACTCCTGTTTGTCCAAACCGGGGTCCCTACGCAGGCTGCGCATGACTCACTGTAGCTCCCGAGCTCCCACAGCAGCCTTGGCTTCCAAAGTCTCAGTTCAAATAGAAAGGCATACAAAAGGAAAAGAAAAGTAGCAGGGAGGACTGTAAGACGCGATCACTTGATCTCATCCCATTTCCCATGGCAGAAGGGGAAAAGGAGGCGTGGTGTTTTGAGGACACATGCAAATAAAATATCTAAATATGCATTTTATGTGTGTGTGTGTGTGTGTGTGCATGTGCGCGCCCAAGCATGCATTAAAAGTCACAGAAGCAAAGACTCTGCAATTGCAAGTTAAGTTTCCATCTTTCCTCCCATGTCAATATATTTTTACTTTTCACGTACAAATGGCCCACCAAGCTATCCCTCAGGATAAGAAAGATTTTGAGAACCTATTGTGTGCCTGGAACTGTGCTAGCAATGTGCATGTACATTACTCATTTATCACATGGAACTCTGATTACCAGGGACTGTAATTTCTAATAGTCCAAGTAGGAGCCAAGACCAGAAGCCTCTCTGCAACTGACATTCCTCAAACTGTCTCTGCAGAAGGACTCGCATTTACGAACATTTTATGCAACCACATAGCAAGACTTTTATTTTTAAAAAATAGGGCCTCCCTGGTGGCGCAATGAGTTAAGTCGCAGCACTATGAAGCTATCTAGAGCCACAGCAGCATGAGTTCAATACCTGGCCAGGGAACTTCCCACATGGCACAGCAGACCTCTCCTGCCTCACCCGCTGCTCCCCTCAGCAGTGTATTTCAGCTAATCTGCCTGTTCTGCTCCCCACTCTGTCTCTGGTGAATCTTCCACCTTCCCCCACACACACACCTCTGGCCTACACCCAGCTTGTATGCATAAATAAATAAGTCTTTAAATAATAATAATTTCAGGCCTCCTTGGTGGCGCAACGGATTAAGCCCAGGGCTGTGGAGCTGTTGGTGGCTGCAACGTGAGTTCGATGCCAGGCGGGGGAGATTCCCACATGGCACAGCAGACCTCTCCTGTCTCGCCCGCTGCTCCTCTCAGCAGAGTACTTCGGTCGATCTGTCTGTTCTGCTCCCCGCCCTGTCTCTGGTGAACCTTTCACCACCTCACACCTCTGGCCTGCACCCAGCTTGTATGCAAAAATAAATATTTAAAAATAATAATAATAATAATAATAATAATAATAATAATTTCTAGGGAAATAAAATGTACAATATGCCAGTCCAAACTTGTTAAATTATTTTGTTATTAGATTTAACATATAAAATGACTATGCCACATTCCCATTAATTTTGTAAGTGCTTCCTCTCACGCTCCACATTAGCTACACAGCGTGGACTCAGTCCTCAGATCACACACGGAGTAGAGCTGATCTACACAATCCTCACCAAGCACCCTCCTGTTTCTGAACAGCTTCCATGATGGGGACTAACGACCTCACAAGGCAGCCGAGCCCGTGGCCGAACTGCTCTAATGGGCAGAGACCACAGTCTGCCGCTCTGTATTCATTGGCCAGAGTTCTCCCCTGCCCACATTCAACCAGTCCCGCTCCTCTTTCCAACGACAGCATTCCAGACAGAGGAGGGGAGCTGCTTTGTCATCCAATTCTGACCTCTCCTCTCCTGCCCCCCACACTCAAGTTTGCAATATCCACCTAAAGTCCAGTTTCCAGGAGAAATTGCAGAAAAGGCAATAATGGAAGTCTTCACCCCATGGACTGGCTTCTCTACCTCCAAATCCCTGAATCTTCCAGGAGGAGGAAAGAGCAAGCCGTTGGTTCAGGATGCTGGTATCGCTTAGCTGTGGCTACAGCGGGCAAGGGCATCTTGGAGTTCAAAGGCAGGCAGCGGGGAGTGCCCGTCTCATTGGCTCTACTCCCATCCTGTTGATGGAAAGGGAAAGGTCGGGGCTGCTGATTGGGGTGTTCAGAACGGTCCTTCCATTTTCTTGAACAAGCCTGAAGGTTATCGCTCTAAGTTCCTACTCCATGTGGATGACTAGTTATGGGAAGCCCCATGGATTCGTGTTCAAGTTTGAAGAAGGAAGTGGAGGACCTGCCTAGGATTCAAGCTGAAGCAGAAGCTCCAAGAGCTCTCTCGCCGCTCTTCCATGGAGGATCTTGGACCTGGATCTTGCTGGAAGCAAAATCTTATTTGCTCCACCTCCTGCCCCATGGTGTAGCGCCCTTGACTCAACATCCCATGCCTTCATTTCCTCCTCTGGGGGGAAAGGGAACTAAAAGAATTTACTTCACAGAGTGGCCATGAAAATTAAGTGAGATCTAATAATAGAGCCCACTTTGAGTTGCTCTTAACCTTGATTTCCAATGGCTCATAACTTCCCAGGGACTTTGAGAAGGTGCCTGCCTGGGCAGGGCATGGATGTTCCTGGAAATCCTCATCAATACCACGAAATACACTTCTACACCTAAGAAAATTTAAAAGGTGAGTCTGGTGTGAGCAGCAAGAAGCAGAGAGGCAGGCCCACAGTGGGTGACGGACTTTGTGGTGGCAGACAGTTGCTCAAACTTCTGGTCGTGACAGCATAGTCTTAATTCCCATGGACATTTCACCAGCCAAGACACCCAAGGTGCTTCCATTTGTGTTTTCCTACGCATGGCCCCTCTTTCTACGCTGATGCTGTTCTTTGGGGAATTCAGTGTGGAATCTTATGTCTTCCTATTCAACTTGATCTCGATTTGGCCCACTGCTTCCAAATATAATTACTATTGAATAGAGATGTCATATATTGAAGCAGTGTTTTACACACATCATGTTTTCTGTTTTTTTAACCATAAAACTCTTTCTTATGTTAAATCCAAGAAGTTATAGAGGTGACGTTGGAAGAAGAGCAGGGGGCAGGGTGTGGTCCACTAGCCTTGCCCAGAACCACTGAAAGTACTTGATAAAACCCCTAGAAGAAAAATTGGGCTGGTGCTTCTTTGTTTGAGTCTGTAATTTACCAGTGGAGAATCTGAGTCCAAGAGTAGAGGAGAGTTGTCCAAAATGATGCAGCTAATTAATAGCTAATTAATAGAGTGCCTGAGGGCCTCCCGGTTGGCACAACAGGTTAAGCGCAGCACTATGAAGCTATCAGCAGTCACTGCAGCATGAGTTCGATACTCAGCCAGGGAGATTCCCACATGGCGCAACAGACCTCTCCTGTCTCCCACTGCTCCCCTACTTCAGTCAATCTGCCTGTTCTGCTCCCCACTCTGTCTCTGGTGAATCCTCTCACCGCTCCACACCTCTGGCCTACACCCCAGCTCTTGTATACATAAACAAATAAATCTTAAAAAAAATAATAAAATAATAGAGTGCCTGGCTCTTTCATCATCTCTGTTAGGAAAGTGGAAATAGGAATTTCACCTTTCTCTGGGCCAGACTCTTAAATGTCAGGATCTATCAGCTTTGGAGATTTTTCTATGAACTTGGGGTCAGAACCAGACACGGAAAGGTGGAGCCTTTAATCAAAAGACAGAGTTGATCCCTTGCAGGCCAAGCGGATCCCACAAAACGAGTTCACACACCATCAACCACCTCCCCAATCTTGGATTTGGGTGATGCTGGTCATCTCAGTGGGCTCTGGTTAGAGAGAAAGGGCTTGAATTGGGATGTCAGTGCAGGGTGGGGAGCATGTCTTCTTGGGTATTTATTTCTTGTTCATTAGGGTCTTCTGACTCTAGAAACGCCTCCACATTGCAGAGCCCCAAACTGAGACCCCACGCTGAGAGTCCGGGTCCCCATTTGCTCACGTCCAGCTCGCATGTTGTGGTCTTGCTCCTTGGGTTTCCTGGGACGTGGCAGAGAGGCTGTCTGGACACAGGAGGTACCTTGCCAGCTGCAGCTCAGAGACCCCCCGATGCCACCGGGTCGTGGGAACTCAGGGCAGGGACGCAGACACCCATCCTGGCAATCCCTCCGCAGTGTGGGGCAGCAGGAAGGAAGACATGAGCTGGAGGGATTGTCCGTAGCAAGGAAGTTGGAGCTGAGCAAGCATTACCCATCATCAGAGCCTTTGTTTTTCTCAAAAAAATAATGCTTCTCTGCCCACACTCCACCCAGCTGTCTCCAGTGATAAATGATGGGCCTTTCTTTAAATTTCCTTTCAGCTCAGCGTGAGGACCGGCCAGTGTGGATATGCGCTCGACGCGGATAAATGGCTCTGGCAAGGCCCCCAGATTGTCCACGTGGCAACAGATGGCCCAGCTCAGAGCTTTTGTTGTGCTAATGTGGGAACTTGCTGCTACCTGAAGCAGTTATCATTTCGCTAACAATGATAGCCACAGCGCTGTGGATAAATTGTCCTTTATGCTTTGCAGGGCCCACCATGGGTGTTGACAGCTTCATGATGGTAAGAAGTGAACCCCCAGTCACTCAGCTGCAGTGGCAGCCAGAGAGGAAAACTTGGTAGGATGGAGCGAGTGAGCGTGGAGGCGGGAGCTGGCGGCTATTCCTGTGCCAGCTGGGTGTCTGGGCAACGACCCCGAGCCAGAGTCCACAAGGACAGGCGTTTCCACCTCACCAAAGGGCCAGAGGCCAAGATGAATGGTTCCCTTGGGATCTTCACTTTTACATTTTATTCCCTCTGCAGAAACTCTAGCAATGATAGACGGGGCGAGAGGAAGGTTTGTTCAGGTACCTACTACGTCCAGAGTGCGGAAACAACGTTGTTCTTATTTAATTAATGTTGTTGGGATTTGTCATCAGAGTAGGAGCTAGCCCTCAGCGAGGGGCCTCTTCAAGGCCAGGCACTCTGCTAAACCCTTTACATGAGAGACCTCGTGACAAGTCTTACAAGAAACTTCAGGAGGAACTGAGCGGGGAGTGCTGATAAACCACACTCAGAAGGCTTCGTAGCGTTTGCCCACTGCCATGGTTTACATATTTGCACCATTATGGATTCAGCCTACCAACAACTGAACAGACTGCTCGTATAGGTCCTGAATATTTAGCAATCAGTCTCCGTGAGCCAGTGCGAGCCAACTCCAGCACCTCACTGGAACAGAGGCACGAAAAGGCTCTTGGTCCAAGACCACACAATGAGGAAGGGACAGAACAGGGATGTCCACCCAAGGACACCTCTGTCCCTGGAAGGACAAGGTCCACCGAGCTCTCCAAGTCCATCAGTCCGCTGACCCCTGAAATCCACACAACTCTGAGGCAGAGGCACCGCCGGGGACCCGCCATGCCAGGCACTGCTGGGTGGTGAGACCACAACTCACAGCTGCTTTTGTGGACCCACAGCCAAGGTTCTGGTCCAGCCACTTTGCTTCTGCTGCCCACCAATTACAAAGCTCAAAGCAGGAATGAACATTTTTCACATCTTAGTTTTTCCTTGGGTAGAGAATCCTCAAAAACCAAGATGACAACTACACCAAAGAAACCCCATCCACTGGGGGAATTTCAGGCATCAGTAGTCACGGGGGACATTTTGGGAGCCAGCAGCTGACTGGGTTCCTCGAATCCTAACTCAGGAGGAACGGGGAGGGATTCCAGCCCACCTGGTTGCAAACGACTCCATGTGGGGCTGTTGCTATTACTCGGAAATTGAAAGGGCTTTAGTGGAAGGCAAAGAACATTTCAATGGATACTCAATAAAATATCTTGCCTCCTCCCTAAAAATTCCTGAAACTCCTATAAAGTCACTAGTATGAAAAGACTGCAATGCCAGAGTCCACCCACAGCCCCTCCGAATATGGGGTCTCTTTGACTGGGGAGCAGGACAACAAAACCCATGCAGGTGAGTCTGGACCTCTTAAACCTGTTGCCAGTGCAGACAGTCACTGAGTTAGAATGAGCTCCTGTGGCCTAGTTGGTAAATTCCAAATGAACAAATGAATGTGTGAATGAATGAATGAAAAGGATATCACTGGCAGGAGTGCAAAAGTAAACCAGAAATTGAACTACTGGATGCACTGGTATAGAAATACATACTCTAATTCTATAAGGACCTTTTGGGGAGAAGGAAGAGTGATTTTCAATTGAGTTTATAACGAAAATATTATTTTGCTTACGCTAATGCAATTATGTTTATACTGGAAGGACACAAATTGCTTTCCACCATGTAAAACCAGACCACTATTTAGTATATGTTTGATTCTCTGTAATCCACTCATACCAAGGGCGCTTTGAAGGGAGACTCCCCTTTAGATATGTCTTTAAATGCATCAAAAATGCCTGTCAAGGGCCTCCCCGGTGGTGCAGCGGTTAAGCGCTGCGCTGTGGAGCTGCCGGCATCTGCGACGCAGGTTCGACGCCCGGCCGGGGAGAATCCCACATGGCGCAGCAGACCTCTCCTGCCTCGCCCGCTGCTCCCCTCAGCAGTGTATTTCTGATCTGCCTGTTCTGCTCCCCACTCTGTCTCTGGTGAACCCTCTCGCCGCCCCACGCCTCTGGCCTGTACCCCAGCTGTATGTATAAATAAAAACTAAATCTTTACAAACAAATGCCTGCCAATACAGTGTTAGAGTTGGATGGGCTACTCCAGTCCCAAAATTCTAATTACCTGAGTCGTTTCATTCTCTGAGGAGAGGCAAAGATTTCCCCAAACATCAGGCTCACCCTTTGGGATGGTTTCATTAGTTTTGCTTTTTCACTCCCTGCTATTCTCTGCAGCCACAGGATGCATTTCTCTAAACGTCAACTCTGCGACAGAAATACTGATCTTCCCCAGGCTCCGTGTGCTGAATTCCTGTTACGGTGACTCTGCAGTGAGATGAAGGGCCGGGAGAGGGAGGGGCCCTATGCAGACAGCTCCCGATGATGGGGCCACACACATCAGGCACTATCAGGGAGCAGCAGGCTGAGTGGCTGGCCGGTGAGTGATTGCTGTGGTCACCAGCCTTCCTTTCCATAACACCCTTCCCCGCGTGGGTGATAAATCTCAGGGACCAGAGGGAACACAATCAGGCTTCTCTCCTCTGGCCCATTATGTCCCCTACATCATTTAGAAAAGTACAGGTCGGAATCTGTTTGTTTGGTTGGTCGTTTGGGCCATGGATGTTTCCTTCAACTCCATGCCACATTTTCTTCTGCATGTTCCATCTTCACACTGAGCATATTCTCAGAGCCCAGCTCAAAAAAAGATGGAAACCATGAGACACATGCCTACATTTGTTCTCTCAGTCAATGGCCATGTGGACGGCCAGTGGGTCATGTATGGTTCCTGCTGGCAACGGAAGCAAGAGGGAACCGAACAAATATCTGTTAGGAACCTACTGTGTGCGCAGATCTGTACATTGTTGTACAAAGACTAGAGCATGGCACGGTGGTAGAGCACATCTGCCTGGTTTGGCATGGTGCCTGTCCATATCCCAGCTCCTTGCCTTGCAGTTGGGAGCCTTGGGCAAATGATGGGATCATTTCACCTATAAAACCACCATCATATTCATCTCTACCTCATAGGATGTTGTTTAGTGGGATTAAATTCACACAACATGCAATCAACCACTTTTTAAGTAAAATGAGGTGGTAGTTATTACATTCAGAATGTTACATATCCATCACCTCTATCTAGTTCCAAAATATGTAGTCCCTCCCAATAAAAACCCTGGACTCATGAAACAGTCACTCCCTGTTTTCCCCTGCCACAACCCCTGGCAATCACCAGTTGGCTTCCTCCCTCTATGGATTTACCAATTGTGGATAATTTTCATATAAATGGAATCACACAATAGATGGCTTTTTGGTTTAAGCTCCTTTCACTTAGTTGCAAAATGCTTTTGCGGTTCACACACACTGCAGCACATTTCAGTAGTCTGTTCCCTTTTTATGGCTGAGTAATATTCCAGTATGTGGATAAACCACATTTTGTTTAACTCTTCACCCATTAATGGATATTTGAGATTTGCCATCTCTCATTTGTGTGCATTTGAATATTTTTTAATTATTTGGGCATTATTTCTCACTCATTATGTATTCTATAAATCCCCAGCAAATACTGAGCTAGCAAAACTAAACCCCCACCCTAGGGAAAACATATATATCACAGATCATAATCTTAGATCCTAAGATAAACTTATCCTGAAATACTCTGTTTTCTTTATTTTACAAAAGAGAAAAGGAGGTTCAGAAGTGCTAAGTGACTTAGTCAAGACCTCCCACTAATGCACACAACTGGCCCCAGCACTGGAGCTTCTTGCTCAGTACATACTGCCCCTCATGTCTCCATCCCCCCTCCTTCCCTGCAGGAAAAACCAAACAAGGCTCTGGTGGGCCTCAACTGAGAGCTGGGACTATTCCAGCAGACAGCTCAAAAGTTCTGCCACTATGCATGCCTATACAAATCACCCCCAAACTGGGGTTACAAAAAAACTGACAAATAGACAATCTGTAAATACAGAATCCATGCAGAATACAAATTAGCTGTACCTAGGAGTGGAATTCTGGGTCAGAGGGTAGCACCCACTGCTCTCCATGACAACTGTGCCCATTTACAACCTCCAAGGACCTTTGTGACAGGTGAATATGCTAATATTTGTAGGCACTCAGGAGTAATGGGGCTCCCTGTTGTTAATTATATAGGTGAACTCCCAGGGTTGTCTGGCATCCTGGTAGAGAAGTACAGAGAGAACGGGGAAAGTGAGGGTACCAGGGACCTAACACAAAAGGGGAGATGGGAAATCCTCTCCCAATGCAAAAATTGCCCTCACCAGAGGGGCCTTCTTCATTTGTTTTCACATTTATACCCACCCACTCGACGTCTAAGCAAGAATGGAATCTATCATCTGTTTAAAGACTCATCATTTCCTTTGTAGTGCAATATAAGTTCACGGCAACTCAGAGAAGCATCACAAAGATACTATGAGTCACTGTAATCCCACACTATATTTTGTCTTGCCTTTCCTTTCTCTGTTTTATGCAGTTAAAATCATCATATATGTGCAATTCCATAGCCTGTACTTTCTACTTGAGGCTCTATTTGCATATAATTCCATGTCACTTGAAGTCTCCCAAATCCTGACTTCCAAAGGCTGGCTGTTGTCTCCCCATTCTTTAAGTATTCTGGGTATCCCTTCCAAATTTCAGTTATTATAGACACCACGATCATAAAAATCTTTACACACGAAGATGCATATAAACCAATGATTATTTCCAACAACCTGATCCAAAAGAATTGCTGAATCAAAGTTACAGTTTTGATACATTGATGTAACATGACTTCCTCGGGGGATTTTTTTCTTTGGAATTTTTCTAAAAGTTTTTCATTTTACTTCACTTCATTTAGGCCCGGCTTTTTTCCACAAGCTTTATTTTGGTTTCCCATCCCATATTCACCGTGACATTATTTGATGAATACCTCTCTTCCCAACTGGAATATAAACTCCACAAGGGTAAGAACTGGGTCCATTCATTTTTATGATTTTAGGATTTATCAGTTTATGACTTCTGCAGATCTCATCCCATGGAGTCTGGCACTTGGTAAGTGCTCCAGGAAATCTAAGGTGTGAGTGAATGCATGTCCCCATGGATTTTGGTCCATTTTCACTCCTACAATCGGCGTAGGAAAGTATGTTTATAAGCCACAGCATTGTCAACGTGGCTTTCCAAACAGCAGGAATTGTGATTAGGAAAATAAGGTTTTCACTTGAATTGATGAAAAGTGCAATCCTGTTACTTTATTTGGCATTTTTTAATTGCAAGGAACATTAAAATTTTTCCTAGTCTTGTTTATTGTTTTACTTTGTGTTCTTTGTCTAATTTATTGACATAAAATCAGTCCACATTTTCTGAGTGTCTCGATATTGAGCCCACGCTCTTACTTATGCCCTCATCTGCCTTTAATAAAGTTCTCCTTTTCGGCCCCCGTAAGAGTGTAACTACAAACACACGCTGCCAGCACAGGGGAACCAGACCTACCTCTTCAGTTCTCAGAGAGTCATCATGTGCTTGAGCTCAGGGAACACGATCTGGAGTGTCCAATAATCCGGGAGTACAGGCTCTTGGGAGAACACAGGCAACGAAAGCAGGAGGGGCAGGCAAGGGGCAGCGCCTGCTGTTCTGCTGGAACTGAGTTCAGCCCCCAGCCGCCCTGTGGCATGTCCTGTTCCTTAGGCCTTTCTTCTTCATTTGTAAAATGCAGAATGATAATAACCCCATAGATTATTCTGAGGATTAAATGAAATAAGATAGGAAAAGGAAGTGAGAGAGAGACAGGGAGGAAGGGAGAGAGGGAGGGAAGTGAAGGGAAGGAGGGAGAAAGGAGGAGGGAGAGGAGGAAGGAAAGAAGGAAGGGAGGAAGGGTGGAAGGGTGGAAGGGAGGAAGGGAGGAAGGGA
>PVIJ01010649.1:0-51366 GCA_004024925.1 Scalopus aquaticus | reverse complement strand
GGAAATGCGAAGGAAAGGACGAAGGTGTAGGGATGGAAGGAGAAGAGAAGGGGAACTAGAATTTGTTACTAGCAAACCTGACCAAAGCAAACCCTAGACATCTGACTGCAAAATTGAGACTTCCAGAAGGAAGAAGTGGAGATAGGGCGCAAAACAAGAAGGGAGCCCAGGGACTACCGTGGAGGATTTTTGGTTTTGTTATCGTGGGCGTGGTTTGGTAACATATCTACAGAGGTTTGCATCTGTATCTCGAAATGACATACAGTGTTGTGAACCAGCGTCACCTTAATAAAATATAATACCATGAATACCACTGGACATTTTATAAAGTTTGAGTAGAAAGGGATGAGCCCTCCAAGGAAACAGACCCAGAAAGATAAAAACAAAACGCGGATTGTGTGGTGACATAGAAGCCAAGTGAATATGTCAAGAAAGATCTATTAGATATGAGATCTCTAAGGCTGCTGAGATGGGAAATAAATGGTAAATGTAGTGACATAAAGTGTAGTATGAGGTGCAGTTATTTTCTTGTGAGTCTGTCAAGCACCGAACACACTGGAATCTAGTGTCAGTTCTCATTGACTGTGGAAAGCATTTCAGGTTACTACTTTTTGGAAATTTTACTGAGAAGGAAATTCTTATGTTATCACAGAACATATATCTTTCCTTCTGAATAGGAGGAAATGTTTTCTTCCTGAAAATGGCTCTAATTCCTCCAAGGTAATATTAATCTCTCTTTCTTTCGAGTTTCATTGCACATAGTGTGTTTGTTGCCATTTTCCCAACACCTTGATGCATTTATTGTGCAAAAATATCTATAATCATTTTACAACTTTTATGTTAAGTTTTGTATCCTGCAACTTCGGTGAATTTGTTTATTCTAACATTTTCCGGTGAGATTTGTGGAGTTTTCTATGTCTAAAATCATCTCTATAAGCATTGATAATTTTATCTGTTCTTTTTCAAATTGGATCCTTATTATTCCTTGCCTAATTGCTCTAAGGCTCCCAGTACTATGTGGAGTAGAAATGAGGAAGCTAGATATCCTTGGAGGGCTCCTGACTTTAGCTGAAAATCTTTCAGTCTTTCACCATTAAATATGATGTTCAAAGTACACATTTCATATATGACTTTAATGTGATAATTTCCCTCTATTTGAGTTCACAGAATGTTTTTATAATGAAAAAAGTGTTAGATGTTGAGAAGTACTTTCATCGTCTCAACTGAGATGGCATGCACTTACTTTTCCTTCATTCTGTAAAAGTGGTGACTACATTGGTCTTTTTTCATATATTGATCCATTTTTGCACTCCACTAGTAAATCTCGCTATTATATGTAATAACTTTTCACGTGGTGTTGAATTTAACTTGCTTTGTAGTCATTAGTTGAGGATTTTTGCACCTTATTACGTAAAACTGATCTTGGTCTTTAATTTACTTATAGTATTTTTGGTTAGCTTTGACATTAGAGTCATTATGGTTTTATAGAATGATTTTAGATCTATTTCCTCTCTTCAACTTTTTGAAGTTTTTGAGGATGACTGGTATTAATTGTCCTTTAAATGTTTGGCAAAAGTCACCAAGGAAGGCATCCAAACCTGAGCTTTTCTTTGTAGAGTCAATTATGTTTAATTAAAAATAGTATCTAATTCATGAAGATTTGACTTAACAGTTTTAACTGTACGATGTTGCAAAAGCAATATGCATCTGTAGAAACTGCATTAGAAATTTTGAAATAGGGTATTTTGATTTTTACTTTCAGTACAGTATTAAACAAATTGTACGAGAAAATCAATATTTTATTATATAATGTACTTTTCTTTATTGTTGTGCCCAAATGTAGACCAATGTAGTTTTCTGAACACATTTAAATTAGGTTTAGCTAAGGTAAAATGTTTAGTATATTAAGGGTGTTAAATACATTTTCACTGTCAAAATTTTCAATTTATGATGGGTTAAGCTAAAATGATGGGCTAAGCTAAAATGATAGGCTAAGCTAAAATGTTTAGTACATTACGTGTGTTAAATACATTTTCACTTTCCAAATTTTCAATTTATGATGGGTTTATTAGACATAACCCCAGTATAAGTCAATAAATATCTGTATCTCTTTTCCAAGTGAAATTTTGAACTCTTTACAAACATTGATAGCATGTTATGTTTCTCTTAAATTTTTGCACCACCTAGCACATTTTTTAAAAATCTATGAATGAATGTATGTATAAATGAATGAATGAAGATAAACTATGTTTATAAATTCAAGTAATAGGAAGTTCTAAAAATCAACAACCAAAACACTCATTTTTATAGAGAGAATGAGAAAGTAATCTATCCTTATCAAACCTGAGATTTAAAACAACATCAAAACCCTTCAGTTTTCCAAAAGGTGGTAAAGATATTGGGCTGTAGCAGGCTCATTTCTGACGAATTGAAGTTACTTATACTCACAATTCTTTCAGGATCTCAGAAGTTCTGTGAGAAAAATCTGCAGATTTGTTGAGAAAGAGCTGAGTGAAGATGACATAGATGCTGTTGTGAGCCAGGCTACTTTTCAAAATATGAAATCTGATCCACGAGCAAATTATAATCATCTACTGAAAGAGGATAGCGGATTAAGAACAGATGAGGGACATTTCCTGCGCAAAGGTGATGCTTGGTGGCTTACAGAAGCAAAAGTGTTGAATGTTCACTTGCATCATTGACTATACTAAATGAGGAGTACTTCCAAAATATCTCTCCAAGTGCTGCTATTTTGACCTAGAGACCATCAAAGATCCTAACTGTAAATGGTCCTGAAAGTACCCCTGGATTCTGAAACAGTTCATCAGTACACAACCTGACACTTGAACCTAACAAATAAATGTTCACCCCCTCCTAGTTAATATGACCCTATAGTTTAAAGTTTTGCTAGTTTTACCTGAAGACAGTGGATATACATAAGTAGGAGAATGATGAGTTTTCTTAGAAAATTTTAGAAATTTACTTAATATATATTTTGTGCAGGAGAGGCCACTTAGCTTATTTCTTTATGTGTCAAATTTCTTTAATGCCAAGGGTGGATTGATACCTCTTTAATTCAATCTGCGATGAATTTTATTATTCAGGCATGCAATGAATTTTTATTGTGTTCCTGGAATAATCCAAGTGTTCAGAAAGACTATATTTTTTACCTAATGTTCCTTAAATAATAAAATTGTTTAATCTTTAAATATACATCACTCTGAAAGAAGCATAATATATCCTGTTTTATTCATATTTTATGTTTTAATGTTTTCATAGTATTTATCATGATGTACATTGATTAATAATTGTGTGGAGATCTTACTGAAATTTTTCTAGGTAGCAATATTTAAAAAGTAATGTTCCTTCTTTTGACCCATTTTTAAATCAATTTTTCTTTCTTCTTGCTCAAGGAGGTCAGTTATAATGCAGTTGTATGAGAACTTACTAATGTCAATAATAATGTCTACATCAAAAACTTTTTTTTCAAAGATTTATTTATTTATTTATGTATAGAGGAACTAGCATATAGACAAGAGGTGGGAAGGATGAGAGGATTCACCAGGAGACACAGTGGGGAGCAAAACTGTTGGATTTACTGAAATACGCTGCCGAGGGGAGCCGGGGAGGATACAGGAGAGGTCTGCTGCGCCACGTGGGTTAGCTCCCTGGCCTAGAATGGAACTCAGGCCACAGCGGTGATAGGTGATAGCGTGACAGTGCTGAGACTCAACCCCTACACAAGAAACTTCTATTATTGAAGATGCCACATTGTTTGTTTTCATTTAAAAACTTGATTCGATGTTGGTTTTAAACATCTTTCAAGTAAAACTGCAGAAATGGCACATCTGGGCACCCTCTAGGATCTTGACTTCATTACATGAAATGTCTCGTTTTTATAGTTTCAATATTGAAGTAATACCTACTTCGTATCTTTGTATTAAAGTTTCTGTATTATGATAGTGATAGTTTGCCACATGGTGCTTCACATTGAGTAAAATATATTTTAAATATTAATCTGCTCATATATTTTAGTTTTGGTTTTCCTGATAAGAAAGGTTATAATTGAATAGCAGTTGTTGGTAGAAGTCTAACAGATAAGGAATTTGACTATAAATATTTTCTTATGCAATCCTAAATTCATTTCTTAGCTAATAAATGTGTGAGGAAAATTGAAGTATCAAACTCATGAGAAGTAATCGGTATTTAGCTTGATTTGGAGAAGCAATTAGAAGGGTTAATGGAAACCTTTGCCTTGATAATGCTGCTTCCCAACCAGGTTTGTACATTTGTTTTATTTCTCCGCTAGGTACCATTGGAGACTGGAAAAATCACATGACTGTGGAACAAAATGAAAGATTTGACAGAATATTTCAAAGGAAGATGAAGGATTTCCCCTTGAAGTTTATCTGGGATATAAATGAAGACTAGAATCAGTGCAAAAGAGGCTCATAGAATCTGCTAAATACAAAAAGCATATTTTAATATACATATTAATTTGTGCTTGTCTTTAAATGTTAATTATTAAAGTTTGGTGACAAAAATGAGTAGACTGTGCTTAAAGTAGATGCAATGAATTTGATGAACGCTGAAAACAATGAAATTTCAGACGTTACTGCTATTTATGATTGTTTGCAGTGATAGTCTGCATTACAAAGGAAAAACAGAAAGCAGGCTACATGATTGTAAATGTTGTGATTTCTTTGTAATTTTTGTTATCTACAATATAAAATTTAGTATCAAGTAACATAAAATTATTTTGTTCCTATAGTTCAATTTAAATTTTTCATTTAAAATCAATGTGTACATTGAAATAAAGAACTCATATGTAAACATGTGTATCTGTTTAATATTTTATCAGGTGATAAAATATTGACCTTTTCACTGACGATCAAAGGATCAAAGCTGAATCAGCTGTTTATTTGGCTCAATGATTAACATTGAACACTTGGATGAAAAGGAGTTGCAGCCATAAGATCACTGACTAAACTCATTCCAATTGTATTTAATAGGAAATATTTAAGTGAAACCATTTTCAATAATTAGGAAAATACAGGCATATCTATTCATAATTCTCAAATGAGTAAATCTTCTGAACATAAAAGCAGTGGGAGAGAATTAAAATATAAAATTCACAATTATTAATATATTAATATAGAATTATTATTATTATAGAATTAATATAGAATTGTTAATATAGAATTGTATTAATATATAATTGTATATTAATATAGAATTGTAAATCAAGAACACAGTGAGCGAGAGTATCAAACCTGTTTGAAAGGCCCATATGGAAAAGACCAGAAACAACAGGTGCTGGTGAGGATTGGAGAAAAGGTAACTCTCCTACCTGTCGGTGGGTGTGCAAACTGGTTCATTCCATATGGAAAGCAGTATGGAGGTGTTTCAAAAATTAAATGTGGGACTGCCATTTAACCCAGTAATTCCACTCCTAGATATCTATCCAAAAAATTGTACTGTCATGTTTATTAAGATACTCTCTACTATAGCTAAACTATGGGAACAACTTAAGTGCCCAAATACAGGTGACTGGATCAAGAAATGGGATATACATACATAATGTGTTACTACTCAGTGACCAAAAAAGATAAACTCTGCCATTTATGGTGTAGGGTAAATGAAAGAATGATCAGGATTTTCTGCCCTTCTGCCATTAACATTAATGATAGACCCCTGTGGTCCTACACGCATGCCTGATGGCGGGCACTCGGAATACGGTGTGGGCATGGGTAAGTGGTCACATCTGAGCCAAAACTGAGCATATAGTGGTGCCAGAGAGACCAGAGTGTGGCAGCAGAGGACCATGCAGCAGAGAGACTATGAGAGAACACCAGAGAGCCCAGGAAGAGTGAAGATTCGTTGGGGGCT
Source organism: Scalopus aquaticus (assembly GCA_004024925.1). Lineage (NCBI taxonomy): Eukaryota > Metazoa > Chordata > Mammalia > Eulipotyphla > Talpidae > Scalopus > Scalopus aquaticus. The sequence goes on along the minus strand of PVIJ01010649.1, from coordinate 45,477 downwards.
TGGGAGGCCTGCAGCCGCCTGGCCCCAGAAACCCCCAGCCTGCCCTGCATCTGCTTGCCTCTCTACAAATGCTGTAGAAAATCATTAAAAGTCTGAAAAATCCACCAAGGGCTCCAGGACTCTCCTTTGCCCATCTGCCTGGATCATAGAATGCCTACACTGTGCCTTGCTGGCACTACAAATGGTAACATGGATGGAGCTTGAAAGGCTAATGTGAAGTTAAGTAAGTCAGCAGAGAAAGATAAATAACAGATGGTGTAGCTAATATGTAGAATATGAAATTAATAAAATGATAGTCAGATAAAGACACACTTAAAAATTAATTCTTGATAGCTGACTATAGAATCAAACCACTAAAGGCAGAGAGGGGCAGGAGAGGGTAAGAGCAAAGAGAGAAGGAAGCAAAATGGTCTATGGTGGTAGAAGACAGGTGAGTTGGTGGCAGGTACACTAATGTAGTATAATACCTGATTGGGGTACCCTTTACTACCTCAGTTAAAAATAAATTATTTACTTAAAAATATTAAAACACCTATCACTGGAGAAAGCACTCAATAAAGCATCATTGTAACAACTAAATAGAATCCTACTCTGGGGAAGGACTTGCTTCAGAGGAAGTAGCCTTCTCAAATGATCCTTTTTGGAGTTCCACTATCTCCCTACCACTCTTAGCACTGAGTTTCTACTATTCACAGACTGTTTCTGTTGTTTTTCAGAAAAGACATGCACTAAAGAATTCTGGAAAAGACTTGCATCCAGCTGTCAGCCCTGCATCTTCACTTTCAAGCAGTCAGGATTTAAAGATGCCCTGAGAAATACACTGGAAAAGATGAGCCAACAGGACCTCCAAGTTTATTGTTCTACATATCACTTCATGTTCAAGAGGAGGAACTTAGTACTACCAGGAAAATAACCCTGAGTACCTATTATCTCAGCAACACTGAGTACCTATTATCTCAGCAATACTAACATATTTACCTATAAAAAATTCATTGTCTTTAGAACTGATAAGATGAAGAGAAAATAAGTTTTCCTCCGTGGCATTACATGGAGATAATTGTTTAGCAAATCCATTCAGTCCTTATGACATACTCCCTCCTGCTCAGTCCCATTGAGCTAGGCAGTACTGGAAAATAGAGCAGATTACTTTATGGCAAATTAAAGTATCATGGAATTCACTAACATGTGCAGTTCCTCTTTAGAGTGTTTCATTGTGTTGTTAACTATCAAGGACATTTTTAAATAGATGCAAAAGCAAAAAGATCTACCATATGACCCAGTGATTCCACTGCTAGGAATCTACCCAAGGGACACTAATTTGAAAAAAGAAAGCTGCACTCCTATGTTTATTGCAGCAGTATTTACAATAGCCAAGACATGGAAACAACCTAAATGCTCAAAAACAGATGACTGGATCAAGAAGTTGTGGTATATATACACAAAAAAGAGAAACTCATGCTATTCACAGCAACATGGCTGGAGCTGGAGGTATTATGCTAAGATAAATAAGTCAGAAGGAAAATTTTGGTTTCCTTATATGTGGAATATAGAGAAGCCAAACAAAGGGTCAGGAAAAAGACAATGCTTGCAAACTGATGAGAGATCTGAGATATACAGCAGGAGAGGGGGAGAGAGGAGGGTTTAAAACAGGTGAAGGAAGAGCACAAGGGACTGTGGGTCATGGATCACAGGTGCAGTGGGGGTGGAAGAACTACAGGGATTAAACCTGAAGGCAGCAATCAAATACTACCAAAAAATAATAAAGATGTAAGAAAATAAATAAATTAATAATAAAAATGAATAACATAGTAAAAAATAAAGGAAAGCATTTCATGTAACACCAATAATCAAGCAAGAAACAGGGTTTATTTAAAAGAGAAAGTACAATACACAAGGTAGCAGGTCGACTCAGAAAGCATGAGAGAGGCCCTGAGACCTCAAAGCTGCAGGAGTTTTATGTTTGTTTGTTTGTTGTTTCCAGGTGGGGAATTACACATACCTTTCTTTCTCCCATTATTCCAGATTCCTGGAATTTGAACTTCCCATGGCTTTCTCTTTTTTGTGTCAGGGTGAAATTGCTCATTGAGGTGGGTGGGTTTTAACATCAAAACCACGGATTTGAGTGCAGTTAGATATATTGAAAGAATTCATATAAAAGGTAATTATGCCCACCCACAATGCAGTTGTTAGATATGTGGATTGTTCTCAGGCCTTTTAGACCTTTCAGATCTTGTCTGATCCTCCAAGCAAGGTGAGAATGCCAGTCAGAATATCAGAAAGGAAAATGGTGGCTTCATTCATCTGGGGGATGAAGAGATGCATTTTATCCCTAGCCAAGAAATCTTGAGAAAGAAAAAAGCTGAAACTATCATACTTCCAGATTTCAAACTTCATTACAATGTTATAGTAATCAAATAGTATGGTATTGGCACTTCCATAATTTTGGCCAACGAGCTGCAAAATGGAGCCAATTATACAGATACAGAAGGGAAAACCTCCCATAAATGATGGTGGCAATTTTAGCAGCCACATGCAAATAATAAAGACCTGAAGAATGGACACCAGTCCACTGAGACAGGTCTAAAGGATGTTACTACCCATTCATTATGTCCAAGGAAGTGGTTGTAATAACTTTAAAATACAACTGTTTTTGGCAGTGTGGTTGCGAACTTTGGCAGTATAGTTGCCAAAGTTAAGTAATATAACTACAATCACATTACATTACAGAGAACCTCTTCTCTTATCTCCAACACTGCTTACCTTTTGGAGTAACCTGATATCCTTTTCCAGGTAACAACAAAATCTTACCCAATTTATTTATCCAAAATTTGCTGCTGCTCAGTCCCTGGAACACCCCTCATTTTCTGCTCAAACTCTGTAGGGAGCATATATTTCTGAGTAGCATATCCATCCCTATCATTCCTAAAATCAAAGTAGAAGTATATTTGCTTCACCTGTGGATTTCCAACAGTGAGTATTGAAAGGGCAGCCTCGTAGCCTCTCCAGTCTCGCCCTCTCTTTAGCGCACAGAGGGATTTTCAATTTTCTTTTGAATTGGTGGTATTTCCTTCTTTTCTTTTGTACATCAGTGCAAGATTGAAAGGGGCACACTTGATATCGTTTCGCTTTATTCATCACTTTCTTCAATATTGATCAAGGAGATGAAGAAATATCAGACATGCCAGAACCAAGATGCTTCATGAATCCACCTCACCACCTACACTTTGCCCTTTTTGTTGTGGCACTACGGATCTCCTGATTCTTGCTGCTGTGACTTGGCATATCAGAGAAATAGCAAGAAAGAGGGCATGTTCAGTGTTTGTGTGCGCTCACACTTTTCTCTCAGCATCCCGAATTTTTTTGGAATTAGTGCTTTTCAGGGGTGTCGGTAACATTGTGTGTGTTATGGTGCAGGAATGGATGATAGTGGCGTGTTCATTTTTGCCTTCATTCAACTTGATTTCCTACTATAGAAAGCTCCATTTGTCCATGTTACACAGTGTAAATTTTCCTTCAGCACGTTTAAAAGATGAGTTCTCATTTTTTTTTTCTTTCCTGGAAGATTTGTGATGTCATTGTCAAAACAGCGCTCCATCTGTGTCTATAGACCAGCCTTTGTAATTTCTTAGCCAGTCTCAATTCTCAATAGATGAAGCTCCCTGAACTTCAGTTTTCAGTGAGGAAACCTCTAGCAGGTTTGTGGGACTTTAATTGCATCTTTTAAGTGGGAGTCAAATTATATCCCACACTGGCTTCTTGGGAGTTGAGAAAATCTCTTGAAACCAAAACATTGCTAATTACTATTTTCACACCCATCTTCTTAGATGAACAGTGAGATTTCTAGTAAATAATTTCTAGGTCACATTCCTCAGAGACCCAGATTCTAACAGTGTTATAGGGTTAATATATATCTAGTGTTGAGGCTTAATTTATATTTATAGCTAGAAAAATAGATGCTTCTAATATCAGTGATTTTCCTGTTCTTACATGTTATAACTCCAAACTCTGACCTCCTTCTGCTGATGAGATGAGTTCAAGCATGAAGGTATTAAATGTTTCTTGAGTAACAGCAATAACTTAAGAATTATTAGCTGGAACATATGCTAGTTCTACCTAATGACTTCTGGGATTCACTCATGTATTACACTTTCAGGAATAGGTACTTAGCAGTGCTATAAAGAAATTTTCGTTGGTCAGATGTTTTCAAGAGGCATAATTGGACTTTTTGCTTCCTGCTTTTATGTTTGCTTTCTACTTGTATATCTCTCAGATTTCTGATTTAAAGTTCTTGAACAATTTGCTGAAACTTGGGGTATCTCAACTTCTTCATCTGTATGTTTTGAATCATGATAAAAACTCACTCACGGGATTTTTACAAAAATAATTCTTTATTCTTAGTATCTTAGTTTCCTCATGTACAGAATAGTGATAACAACAATGGCTCTAGCACACTAGGTTTTGAAGATTCAATGATTTAATGGGAGCAGGTGTTTAGTATGGGAAGTGACTTGACAGGTCTGTGGTGTTTGGCACATGTTGAGCACTCAGCAAGTGCTGGTCATTATTATAAACCAGTGACGGAAATGTATTTTATCTGTTATTTTCTTGTAGGCAAATAACTGTGGACAACACTAATGAGTATCACAGGAAATATAAAGGGTTTTTGTTTTTCATCTTCTACTGTTAATCTGAAAGTGCTAGAAAATCTAGATGATTTTGAAATCAGAGATGATGATGTCTTCATGGTTACATTTCCAAAGTCTGGTGAGTCTGTGGAGGGTGACACTTGTTTTTTCCCTTCATTCTGGTTTGGTAATCGATGTGTACAAAAGCCATTCTCCAGATGTTATTATGATATATTCTGTACTTTGTGCATTCAATATTGTATGGGCAGACCTAGGCTACACTTTGAAAAAAATGGTAAGTGAAGGGAATTTGAGTTCTTTAATTTTTCTATGTTTTAAAAAGATAAAGCTCTCAGAAAATATATTAGGTAAGTAGAAACAGAGGAAATCACAGAAAAGTGTAAATAGTAAGATTTCACAAAATACATGAATGAGAGAGGGAACTGAAAAATTAATGTGAATCACTATTATAGAATCTGAAAACCACATCTTTTCAAAGAGATAAAGGAGCTAGGAGATCTTGTTTATATCTTTTTAATGTATCTTAATATGACATACTATCAGTTGTACAAAATCATTAGATTGTTAGAGTGGTTGAAAAAATGAATACCCAAATTATTTTGAGAAGAACAACATCACCATGTACATATATCATTTAAAATTAATTCAGGGGTAATAAGATTTTTTTTAATAGGTACCATCTGGACTCAGCAGATATTAATTTTAATTTATTTTGAGAAACATCGTAATAGAACTGAAAGTATAGATACAAATGCTAGATTCCCCTTTTTGGAATATGCTTTAGAAGAGACTGACTTTTCCAACATACGCTCTCCCAGGCTCTTTTGTACCCACATACCTTATTACTTAGTGCCAAAAGGTCTCAAGAACAAAAAAGGTGAGGCAAGTCAAAAGAACTCACAAAAAATATATTCAATGGTCTCCATCTGTGTGATGAAAATTCTTTCAAATGTGATTATCATATTTATATGATATTGTGTTCTTTTTAAAAATATGGACTTCTAAGTCTATACATAAATAGGATCACCACACACATTGTTTGCAGAGTAATTATAAAGTATCTAGGATAAATTCCTTAATGTCAGCACATAAAACCCTCTTCTTTGTAATGGCTTAGTTACAATTTATTATATGATGCTATAGTACTTCAGGTATTTTGCTGGATAGGCAGTTTGCAGCAAATGTATATGTGACATTACAGTAATCGTAGTTATAGGCTGCACATTTTAGTTCGGTGAATGTTTCTCCGAAAGTGGAGTTTTAAGGTAAAAACGTTCAAATTTGTGTTTTTCACTACTACCCACTTGCATCCTACTATAAACTTACACTTCATCAAATAGCGTATCAAGATGCATTTTTCCTCCCAGGTTCACCAATACCATTGACTGGAATTATTTTTTGTTAATGTAATTGGTTTAAAAAAATCTCTTTCTTGAGTTATTTCTAGCCATTTTAATTTTAACTAATTTGACCATCATTTTGTGTATTTCTAAGGCCCTAAATGTCCTTTATCTCCTTTGTCATTTTACTCTTGCTTTTCTTTTACTTACAGATTTTAGAAAAATTATGAGGCAAATATTTCCTTGTTTAACTTGTAAAATTGTTAAATGCTTTTAATTTTTAAATTGTATATTTTTATTGATGTAAAGGTGTACAGTACTGCATATAATTTAGGGGTAGAGATTTACACCTCTCAGGTGTAACCACCCTCACCCTCCACCAAAGCACTCTTGATCCTCTATCGGAATCCAGTGGACTCCTCCCTGCTTTTTGTTTCTTTTTCATTTTAATGAAATTCATTTAAATTCACTTATTTATACTTACGTTTCCATTTTTTAAAACTAGTCTATTTATCTTTCCTTCATAGCTTGTGACTCTTGTTTCTTGCTGGAAAATACTTTCCTCAGCACAAAGATTATACTAATACTCTCCAGTTTTTTCTAGATACTTTATATTTTTGCTTTTTATATGAAATTGTAACTTATGTCTAATGCTGCATGTGACAGGAACTATGACTATTACAAGATATTTGCCTGGGCGATTAGCTAATTGACACAATATTTTTTGCTTAAGCATTTATCTTTTCATTAATCTTTTGAAGACATTTTGGTATACTGAGTTCCCAGCGTCCCTTCCTGGGATTTTGCATTTTTCTCCCTTTCTTCTCTTTAACAAACTACCTGTGCACATATCCCATCTGTCTCCCTCCTTTACCTCCTCACCCTTTCCCCTATTCTATCTGGTAACCATTATTTTCTTTTTGCTGAGTTCACATTTTTATTATTCTTTTATTGTGTGTATTTTTTTTATGTTTATGTCCTTCAGAATGAAACCATTGAAAAATCTGTCTTTTCCTTTTCCTTTGATTTTACTTGATTCTGCTTTTTTAATCCAAAAATTAATAGATCTGTTTAATCCATGACAATTCTTTTATTGTTTTAAATACTATTACAGGTAAGATAAAGCTTTATTAATTTATAATTTAATATTTTAATTCTTCCTATTTTTTATCTGACTGGAACTGGTGTGTGTGTGTGTGTGTGTGTGTATGTGTTAATCCTGGGACAATTATTTGCATTGAAATAATAGCAACCAACTTTATTCTATCTCTGTATTTACTGTCTCCTTTGAAGTTCACCAGATATGTTATGTTGCTTTTTGCATATGTATTGCTTTCTTTTTCTGAATTTCAGTCTTTTTATTATTTATGTCTGTTTGCATTAGAAACTTTTTCTGTTTCTATTTATTTATTTATTTATTTTAAGATTTATTTATTTATGCAGACAAGCTGGTGTGCAGGCCAAAGGTGCAGGGCAGTGAGAGGGTTCACCAGAGACAGAGTGGGGAGCAAAACAGGCAGATCAATCAAAATACACTGCTGAGGGGAGCAGCGGGTGAGACAGGAGAGGTCTGCTGTGCCATGTAGGAACCTCCCTGACCAGGCATTGAACTCACGCCACAGCTGTTGACAGTTCCACAGCACTGGGCTTAACCCATAGTGCCATCAGGGAGGCCCTTTTTCTATTTATTGTTGATCTTTTTATTTGGTTATTTCTGTTATAGCATACAAAACATTGGTTTTGTTACTCTATTATATTTTACTTCCTAATTATTTTTAATGAGATAGTAATTATCCCCTTATATTCTATATAGAATGTATTTCACTTTAAAACAACAATACATTTCATTTTCCTTTACTTTCTCATATATGCATTTAGTTTTTTCAAATGCAGTAGTTAAAATTTGAAGAAAAATAAAATAATAATGCTGCTGAGAAATTGTGTTTGACCTTTAGCACTTTTAATATATTGTTTTTCTCATTTTCATTTTATTTGCATTTGATTTGCGGGCACATATTACAGTGAAATATTTTTCTGTTTGTTTAGTTTTTTTTTTTTTTAATTTAGCTCTAATAACATCAGATGCAATTTTGCAACTGGGTACATGCCATGTCCTCATATCCCTCATAAAATGAAATGAAAATCACAAGTAATTTAATAATATCATACTTCTGCAATAAATACTACTGGATTATAATATAATATATATAATATGTTTTTTAACATAATATAATATGTTAAATTAATATAATATTTTTTAACATAATGCCACAAGAGTTTTGATATTTGCTCAATTTTTATCTATAGCTCTTTTCAAGAATAAGTTTTTTATGTTAGTTCTATCATTATTTGATTTTAGTATCACTGTAATTCTACCAGTGTAAAACATTTCTGAAACTTTGTGTATTTTGCTTAAGTTTTCAAGTAGTTTAAAGATATATTTACAAACTTTGGCAATATTATTAAAGTCCTTATTAAATATACCTCTTCCTGTGAACTTTATATCTCCATAGCATTCTTACTGTTTCATAGCTTATTAAAATTGGCTGCCATTCTCTAAACCAGTATTATAATTTTCAAAGTTAATTATCTCCAATTTATCTTAAGTTCAAAACATTGAAAGACTTTTAAAAAATATTTTCTCAAGATTTGAGGGATTTTTTTCTAATTCCATGATTGGAATTTTTCACATATTATAATGATGAATATTGTAGTCTTTTTACATTTTTAAGGTAGTCAGTAGTTTTCTGTGATATTGAGATTCTTCTCCATAGAACTCATTTATTTTCTAAAAAGATAATGTAATGTTTTCTATTTTATATTTTCTCCCCTCAAGTAAATGAATTATTTCCCCAGGTATTATTTGCATTTATCTTTTTATTCCTGTTCTTAGGATGATTGCTAAAAAGCTATGTATGATCCTGTAAAATCATTTCCTTAATGTTATGTTGAAACTTGTTGACTTTTTTCTTTCGACTTTGGTATATGTTTTGCTTGTCCTTTATGTTCAATATTATTTTCCACTGCTGTCTAATTTTATAAGTTGTGTAAGTAATTACATCATTTCTGTGCTTTCCCTTTTGGTTCATCGGGGTATTCCCATTTTTGTTGCTATAACACATGATATTGTAACACATGCTACTTTGTACATTTTTGAGCATGTCCCCAGGTGCACATCTCCCCAAGGATCCCTAAAAGTACCACCTAGGAATAGAATTGCAAAGCCACTCACTCAGTACAAAGCATTCAACTCTTTAAGATGATGTTAATTTTTTAAAAAGGGTTGTAGTTTATGCTAAAACAAGTAATATAGGACTTCTTCCTTTTCTCCTAATGATTTTTCCTATCAGACTTGTATTTTTATCAACCTGTTAATTCGAAAATGATATCTCAAACTGATCTTTATTTACATTGCCCTAGTAAATAATGAGATTAGGCAATTTTGAAACATTTTTTTGCCAATAATTATTTTTTATTCATGGAAATATTGTAACTTTGGGCAAATTCTTATTAGATTGTCTTTTTTTTGAGATTCTGACAATTTGTAGTTTATTGTTTATGCATATGATATTAAACTGTATATGTTCTTTCTTTTTTTATTGTCATTTATACCTTTTACATTATTGTGTATTTCTGGTAGATTACCCACCATCGATTCGCCCGTAAATCTTCACCATAATCCCTTGTGTTCCTTTCTCCCCCGTTTTGAGCCCTTATTCTCCCCCTCCCTCGCTGAATGTCTCTCTTAGATTGTCTTTTTTTAATGATTCGTTTTATGTGTATTGGCGACACTTGTTATTGATCATAGGTGTTCCTTCTCTAACATTTTGTTGTTTCTCTATAACTTTATGGATATTTTGATTAGGAATATCCTTTTAATTGAATGTATTCCTATTAACCAGCTATTATTTTATATAAATTCTTTTTTTTAAGATTTATTTATTTATGCATACTAGCTGGGGTACAGGCCAGAGGCGTGGGGTGGCGAGAGGGTTCACCAGAGACCAAGTGGAGAGCAGAACAGGCAGATGGACGGAAATACACTGCTGAGGGGAGCAGTGGGCGAAGCAGGAGAGGTCTGCCACGCCATGTGGGAATCTCCCTGGCTGGGTGTCGAACTTGCGTCGCCGCTGCCAGCCGCTGCCAACAGCTCCAGAGTGTAGCGCTTAACCACTGCCCCACCAGAGAGACCCCTATTTTATATAAATTCTTATTTACAAATTCCATCACATCAAGATAACCAAAAATATATTCTTTATATTTTAAAATCAAAGTGTGGCTTTCATATTTAAATCTTCTTGTTAGTTATTTGTTGTATGGTGTGAGATAGAAACACAGTTTCAGTTTTCCTCTATGTGGAGAATTATCTAATCCAATATCTCGTATAAGTGGTTTTTCTCTTATTCATTAATCACTTGTGCTACACTGTCTGTTTTTATAGTATCACTTAATGCCTAAGTGTGGTACGTTGGAACTGTCTATATGAAAGGTAATGTTCAATAGTAAATAAACTTACAAATAAATTTTTAACTACTGGGAATTTGCACAGCATGCTTGCCTTTGTAAATTGTCATGTGAGTAAATTTACTTATTACAAAAGTCTTAGTACTGGTAAAAAAATGAGAAGCACCAAAATTTCCTTGTGTAGTAGACAGCATTGTGTGTAGTTACATGAAATAAATTATTATACATTTATATAATGCAATATCATTAGTTGTTTAAAAAAGCTGAAGATATAATCAATAATTAATGAAATGTTTTTATTTTTTCTCCGTAGATTATTTACATCTACAGAAACCCCAAAGATCTTTTGATCTCTTATTATCATTTTTCAAATTGGGTGAGTGTACTTGAACCCTCAAAAAACATAGACTGTTTCATGGAAAGATTCCTCGAAGGAAAAGGTAACTGTGAATTTATTTGGCAAAATATTTATGAGACAATCTAACCATTTAGTTGCATTCTCTACTTAGGGAACATTAATGAACAACCAAGAAGGGATGATAAAAGGCAAAATGTGTATGTTATTATTGCATGTCAGTGAAATCTCTCACCCTTTTCCTTTTGATTTTCACCAGGACCACTTTGAGATGTCAAGGTTGCAACCACATATTGTTGAGAGATGCTGTGGCAGATCATAAGAGAATACAAACCATTGATCCAAGACCTTTAGATCCCAAACTAGGTCCATGTGTTCCAGAATAGCAGATATCCAGGGTGGGCTTAGATTTAGTCTTCTGTGATGGCAGTATAGGGCAAGCTGTGAGGGTGTTCACCACAGAGGAGGATACATTTTAACACCCGAGGACATTTTGGGGGCACATTATTAAGATGATTATTTTTCCATTTTGGCCTTGAATTTCAAAGCTTAATTTTACAGTGCTATCTATAGGTAAACTCTTGAATTAAAACAAAATATCAAAAAAAAAAAAACAATAAAGGGAGAAATGGAGGAATGTTTTAAGGTGGAAGAAGAAAAAGAATGTGCTTACCTAAAAGAAATGACAATGTTAGACTTTTGGGCTTCTTATTTTGCATTGCCATGTTCTTACATCCATAGATACTGTTCAAAACTGGTTTCTCTTAAATCATGCAGTAGTTCCCTCAAAATACCATTTTAAAAAGGCAGCATAGATGTCTAATGGAGGTCACCTTTTCCAGGAGAGGAAAGAGTGTAGATTGTTGAGAAATAAGTGCAACATATTTACCTTACTAATAACCCCTTCCTCCCCAGTGGCAGGAAGTCTTTGGTTCGATCACATCAGAGGCTGGTATGAGCACAGACATGATTTCAATATTTTCTTCATGATGTATGAGGAGATGAAGAAGGTAAGAGGAGGAGGTTTGTTTCCATAAACCATTTCTTTGAAACTCTTTCTTTTCTTGCTTTCAATTACCCACATCCTCCTATTTGCTTTCATACCTAATTACCTCTCAGACTTTCTTTGTGTTTCTAGTTTCCTGCTCATCCCTTAGTCACTGTTTTCCCTTAGGACTCTCTTGTCATTGTACAGTCATATATTGTGATTCATTCTTATGTAACCATCTGGAGCAATGAAAACAAACTCATGTCTAGAACAGCTGTCATTTAAAAGAGAAAGCATGCAATGGAGCTTAGGTAATAAAACCACCAAGAAAAGAAAATTGTGTGCCCTGTGAACTGAGTTCTTTATGTTTATTAAAGAGAGTCTTGAAACACAGATTTCAGTGAAACCATGCAATGATTACATGTTCACAAAGTCAAAACAGTCTTAGCAAAGTGTATTAACCAAATAAGACACACTTAGAGTTCATTATTGTGCTCTCCTTGATTGGTGTATTGATTTGTAGTACATAATTTATTATGAAAAATTATTGAATACCTACTATATGATATGGAATAATCCTGAGAAAATGAGAATTGATCCCTGTACCATAGAGCTTAATTCTCACAGGGAAGACAAATATATACTTGCTTGTAAGCAAGGGAGAATCCTACATGGCACAGCAGACCTCTCCTATCTTGCCAACTGCTCCCCTCAGCAGTGTAAGACATTATAAAATGGTTGGCTGAATGAATGATGGTGAATTGTCTTTATATAATCAAGGAATAGGAAGTTCTAAAAAACTGACACAAAAAACCACTCTCCTTTTTAGAAAGAGTAATCTATCCTTGCCACACTTAAGCTATAAAATACCTTCAATTTTCAAAATGTGATAGAGATGTTAGGTTGTAACCCATACATTTCTTATAATTGAATAGTTTCTTATACACAAAATTCTTTCAGGATCTCAGAAGTTCTGTGCAAAAAATCAGCAGCTTTGTTGAGAAGGAGCTGAGTGAAGAAGACATAGACACTATTGTGAACCAGTCTACATTTGAATACATGAAGACTGATCCACTAGTAAATTGTACTGATACAGTAAAATATAAACTTGGAGTAAGAACAAATGGAAATTTCCTGAGCAAAGGTGATGCTTATAAAGCAGAAGTGAGAGTGTTCACTTGCACCCTTGGCCACCACACTAAGCAAGGAATGCTTCTAACAAACTTCTCCAAGTACTACCACTTGGACCCTAACTGTTCATGGTCCTGAAAAGTATCACTGGAAACTGAAACAGTAATTTAGTTTCGAGTCTGAAACCTGAATTTGACAAATAAATCTTAGTTTCCCAACTTCTAGTCTAAGTGACCCTACACTTTAAAATCTGTCAGCAAGAATTACCTGCAGACAATGCATATATGTGACCATGAGAATGTCAAGTTCTCCTAGACTAATGCAGAAATTTACTTCATATGTATTTCATGTGGAAGAGGCCATTTGGCTCATTACTTCCTCGTGTGTCAAGTTTCCTCAATGGGAAGAGTAGATTGATACCTCATAACCCATTCTCTCATGAATTTAATTATTCAGTAGTGTGCAACTAATTTCCATGTGCTCCTGTAATTTCTAAGAGTTGGTAAGAATGTATTTTGCTCCTTATGCTCCTTAAAGAATAAAAGTTTTAAACTTTTAATGCACAGTATTCTGAAACATAATCTCTATTTTTCTATTTTATTCATAATTTAGTCTTTAATATTCAGATATTTACGATGATGTACATTGGTTAGTTCTTGTGTGAAGATCTTATTGAAATTTCTCTAGATATTGAAATTTTAAAAACATTTCCTTCTGTTCTATTTTTATTACCTTTTGCTTCTTAGTGCCCAACAAGATCAGATAGAATGAACTTCTCCTGCGAGGTTGCTAACTGTTCCAAATGCCAGTAATAATGTGCACACCAGAAACTCTTACTGTTGAGGATGCCAAATTGTTTCTCCTTATTTGATAAATTTGGTTCTATGTTGGTTGTGAACATCTGTCAATTAAATGCAGCAACAGCAGATCTTGGCACCCTCTGTGACTTTCACTCATTTCTTGAAAATCTGTTCTTGTTTTACATTTTAAACCTGAAGAAATATGTGCTGTGTACGTTTTTACTCAAAATTATATTGCATGACAGTGGTAGTTGGCCAAATATGATGTCTGGGATTTTATAAAATGTATTTAAAACTGCGAATTATTTCATATGTTCTAATTTTGCTTTTCCTGATGAGAAAGATTAAAATTGATGGCAGTGTTTGGTAGAAGACTAACTGATATGGAGGTGGACTATAACTATGTTCTCTGTTGCTGCGTTCCTCAGCGTGTTTCTTAGCTGATATATGTGTGTGGAAAAGCAAAACTCTTGGAAAAGTAGTCATATGTAGCTTGGTTTGGAGAACGGATAAAAAAGACTGAAGGAAACTTTTGTCCTGATAACACTGCTTCTCACAGAGGTGCTTTTCATGTGTCTTTTCCCACTAGGTACCATTGGAGACTGGAAAAAAATCACTTAACTGTGGAACAAAATGAAAGATTTGACAGAATATTCTAAAACAGGATGAAAGATTTCCCCTTGAAGTTTATCTGGGATATGAATGAAAACTAGAATCACTGCAAAAGAAGTTCATCAAATCAACTAATCCAGAACATATTTTAATATACAGATTAAGTTGTACTTTTCTTGCAATATTAATTATAAATTATCAGTGTTAGAAATGTGATTAAAGTAGGTACGATGAATTTGATTTAAAGTTATTGTGGATAGTCTGCATTAGTAGCCTGCAGTACAAAGGGAAAAACAGAAAGCATGCTACATGGTCTGTAAATGTCTTGAGTTTCCTTTTCTGTGTTTTTTCCCATTACAATAGAAAATATAGGAGCAATTGGCATTAAAATTATTTTGTTGCTATAGTTAACCTTTATTTTTTTCAATAAAAATCAATGTTACTGTCGAAATAAAATAAAGAATGCACGCGTAAACGGATTTATCTGTTCAATTGCTTACCAGATCACAAGTTTGCATTAAAGATTGAAGGATAAAAACAAGTCATTTAGCTAGCTCAATAACTTAACTATTAGCATGTAAAAAAGATTTGCTCCTAACCTCACTCTTAAAATAATTCTAAATGTATTTAATAGTAAAATAGCTAACTAAAGTAATTTTCTATAACTGGAAAAATATAAGTGAATCTCTTTATAGTTATACAGTGGAGAAAAACTTGTGAAGCATAATTGTAACAGAAGAACCATAAAAGATTAAAAATTAGAAAATTGACAACTGTAAAGATATCAATGCACCAAACTCTATAAAACAACAAAATGAAGCAACCCACCTTCTTGTTTTTCGTAGACCTTTATGTTAAAGAGGTTTTGCAAATTTCAAAAGGATAAAAATGAACCACTAACTTCCTATACACACAAAGTGGATTACATTAATTTGTGGATTAATTAATTCCAATTGGATTAAAGGCTCGATGTAAAACTTGAAATCAAAAAATTCCTAGAAGAAAACATAGAGAGGGCTTCTCTGGTGGCACAGCGGTTAGACGCTGCGCTGTGGAGCTGTCCGCAGTGGCGACGCGAGTTCAACACCAGGCCAGGGAGATTCCCACATGGTGCGGCAGACCTCTCCTGCCTCGCCCGCTGCTCTCCTCAGCAGTGTATTGCTGATCTGCCTGTTCTGCTCCCCACTCTGTTTCTGGTGAAACTTCTCGCCGCCCCATGCCTCTGGCCTGTACCCCAGCTTAAATAAATAAATCTTTAAAAATTAAAAAAAAACTTTCAAAAAAAAAGAGAAAACATTGAGACTTAACTCCTTGAAAAAGCTCTTGGTGATTTCATGAATCTGATACCAAAAGCAAAAGCAACAAATCCAAAAATGAACAGATAGAACTATATCTAATTAAAAAGCTTTTGAACAGATAATAAAACCAGCATATTTACTTTAATATTCAAATTCTGCAGAAATTGGTTAAATACAAGAAATTCAAGTTAGCTCTCTTCTCCTTTGACATGTCTCCAGTACTCATTGTGTATTTCTTTACTTTTCATTATAACAAGAATTTTCACTATTTCTTTCCTTTCCCCTCCTCTGCAATCAGTATTACTCCGGATATCTTTCAGTAGAGATTGGTATTTAGAAACCAAGATCTTGGCTTTAGATGTGCTCATTGCTCTGAGCTTTCAATGCTGTTAGGTCCCGCAGTACACAGACCTAGAAAATATGTTATGGGGAATTTGATGTGATCTGAAATGGTGCACTCCCAACTCACTTGATTCTTCAATGTCTTAAAAGACATGAAAAAACATGATAAATTGACTGTGTGGAATGAAGAAGAGGAAGAAGTTATTGTGTCACAATTACCTAGGGACTTCAATACCCACTTTTCCATTTTTCCTTTAACTCATATTTTGAACAGTTGATTATTGTTGGTATCCATCCAAAATCTTAGAAATCTCATTTTTCACTAAGCATTGTAAATTTCCATGAAACAAAAAAGTTAGCAATATTAAAAAAAAAAAAAGGACAAAAATCTCCTGCAATGTCTTCTTAAAGGAAAAAGAGAAATGGAAAGTTTTCACTTGGGAAGGAAAACCAAAGTAATATGACCACACTTACCATACGTTCTTTTTATTATGTCTGGCATTTTTTTTTACCTTTTTTGTGGTAACCTGATATCTTTTTTGTAATAATAAAAAAATCTTACTCAATTTATCCAAACTGAACTGCTTGTTGAATGCCTGGAACACCCCTCATTCCTGGACAAATTCTGTAGGGAGCATATATTTCTGAGTAGCACATGCATCCCTATCATTCCTAAAATCAGAGTAGAAGTGAATTTGCATCATCTGTGGATCTGCAACAGTGAGTAGTGAAAGGGCAGCCTCACAGCCTCTCCAGTCTTGCACTCTCTTTAGCACACATAGGATTTTTTATTTTCTTTACAATTTTCTTTTTTCCTCCTTTTCTTCCGGACATCTGTGCAAGACCAAAAGGGACACACATGATGTCTTTTGTCTTTATGCAATCACTTTCTTCAATATTCAATGACGCAAGAAATATCAGACATGCCAACGCAAGATGCTTCATGAATCCATCTCACCACCTACATTTTCCCCATGTTGTTATGACACAATTGCTCTCATAATTCTCACTCCTGTGACTATGCATACCAAAGAAATAGCCATAAATAGGTGATGTTCAGAGTGCTGGTGTGGGTTGACTGACACATCTGTCAGCATCCAGATTTTCTGGAATTGGCACTTTTCAGCAGTGTGGATAACATTGTGAGGGGAGAAGTGGATAATAGTGACACTTTCATCTTTGCCTTTCATTCAACTTTATTTCCTACTATAGAAAGCTCCATTTGTCCATGTTACATAGTGTACATTTTCCTTCAGCATGTTCAAAAGACGAGTTCTCATTGTTTTTCTTTCCTGGAAAATCTGTGATGCCATTGTCAAAACAGCTCTCCTTCTATGTCTATAGGCCAGTCTTTGCAGTTTTTAGCCAGTCTATTATATGCTCAATTCTCAATAGATGAAGCTGCTTGAACTTCAATTTTCAGTGAGGAAACCTCTAGAAAATTAGTGGGGCTTTAACTGCATCTTTTAATTGAGAGTCAAATTATATTCTACACTAAAACCTCTCTTGAAACCAAAACATTATTGATTACTCTTTCAATTCCCATTTTATTGGAGTGAGCAGTAGGTGCAAAATGTCCTTTCTAGGTCACATTCCTCAGAAACTCAGATTCTAACTGGCTTAAACATGAATATATACCCACACAACAAGGTGATTCTAGTACAAGGTATTCTCCAGTCTTACTGATAAAAACCCAAACAATGACAAACATCTATTGATCATGTGAGTTTGATTTTTTTGTAAAGGGGTTAATTTTTTTTTCCTTAGGGTATACAGTAATTTCTTAAGAATTCTTTTTTTTAATATATATATTTTTATTGTTATTTATGTCTTTTACATTTTGTATTCCCCTTGGGTAGCCCACCACCAATTCATCCATGATCCATCTCCATGGTCACTTGTGTTCTTTTCTATTCCATTTTGTGCACTTTTCCTTCCCTCCCTCCGCCTCTCCCCCCTCCCACCCCCCGCTGAGTGTCTCTCTCCTATTTGGTTTCCTTATAGTCCTGTTATAAGTGAAACTGAAACATAGTTTTGTTTTTGTCTTTTAACTCTAAGATTTTATTTATTTTTTTATTATTAACTATACCTTTTACATTATTGTGTATTCCCTGCAGGTTACCCACCACCGATTCACCCATTAACTGTCACCATAATATAGTTTTAATCTAATACTTTAGAAGAGGGATTTGCTCATCTATTTCACTTTCAAAAATAGCTTTTTCAGGCACAGCTAATAAAGAAATATTTGTTTGGTCAAATGTTTTGAATAGATGTATTTAGGTTTGTTTGCTTCCTAATTTTATTTTCATTTTCTATTTGGATTTCTTTCATATTTCTTTTATACAAACTTTGAACAATTTGCTAAAATGCTCTATATCTTCCTTATTTATTTGTTTTGAATTGTGGTAAATCTTCCCTCAAAGGATTTTTAAGAAAAATTGTTTTAACTTCCTAGTATCTTAGTTTCCTCATCTCTAGAATTGTGATAACAACACCTCTAGCACAGTAGGTTTTGGTGAAGATTAAATTATTTAATAGCTGCAAGGTATTTAGTATGGGAAATGAATTGTCATGTCAATGGTGCTTGGTACATGGGTGAAAATTCAGTAACTGAGAATCATTATTATTAAAAACAAGTATCTGAAAAATATTTTTTCTGTTTTCAATTTTTGCTAAATAATTATGGGATACAAAGATGAATTTAAATTTATTTAAATTTGTTTTTTTTAAGATTTATTTATTTGTGCATACAAGAACTGGGTTGTTGGCCAGAGATTTGGAGGGGAAGGATGATAGGATTCACCAAAGACGGAGTTGGGAGCTGAATATGTGGATTGACTGATATCAACTGCTGAGGGGAGCAGTAGGCTAGACAGGAGAGGTCTGCTGTACCATGTGGGTCAGCTCCCTGGCTGGGGATTGAACTAGTGCTTCAGTGGCTGCTGATAACCTCATAGTGCTGAGACTTAACCCCTTGCACCACCAGGGAAACCCCTATTTAAATTTAAAGGCTAGAAATTTGAACGGTCTTTCCTTCATCTTGAGCTAATACATAACCTAGATGATTTTGAAATTAGAGATGATGACGTCTTCATTGTTACATATCCAAAATCTGGTTTGAGTTTGAAGACTGGGGAAATGTTTATTTCCTTCATTCTGGTTTGGTGACACATGTGTACAAATACCTTTTCCAGACATTGTCTTGTTGCATCCATGCACTGTGTACATTCATCATTGTGTGTTAAGACCTAGGCTACAATATGAGAAAAATAGAGAGTATAAAGGTCTTCAGTTCTTAATTTGTCTATTCTGCTAAAGACAAGAAACTAAGGGAAACAAAGGGTGTCACAGAAAACCATAAATAGGAAGATTGAACAAGGTACATGAATAAAAGGAGCTGAAAAATTAATCCGATCACTATTATCATAGAATGTGCACAAACACATCTCTTCAGAGAGAAAAACGAACTGAGATCTTGATTTTATCTTTTTAATTTACATGACATACAATTATTTGTACAAATTCAATAGGACAGAGGGTTTAAAAAATGAAAAACTCCAATATTTTTTAGAATAATGGCATTACTATGAACATATATCATTTAAAATTAATTCAGGGTTCGCAAAAGATTGTTTTTACAGATACCATTTGGACTCAGCAGATATTAAGTTTGATACATTTGGAGAACTATTGTAATAGAACTGAAATTGTAACTATACATAATAGAGGCCCCTTTTTTTAATACAGTGCACAGAAAAATGACTTTCCCAATAGACTTTCCCCGCAGGCTCTTTTGTTCCCACTTGTCTTAGTATTTAGTACCAAAAGTCTCAAGAACAAAAAAGCTAAAGTAAGTATTGAAATAACTCATGGATTTTTTGCACAAACAAAAATACATTCTTCAATATTGTTCTACACTCTGTTCATGCAAATTCATTCAAGTGTGATTATTATATCTTTATGATATAATAAGGAATTATAATTATATACATAAATTGGGTCACTGCTCACATTGTTTGCAGTGTAACTACAAAACATGTAGCCTATATTCTTTTACTGCAGTGCAGAAAATCCTACTCTTCTCAATGGTTAATAAGATTTTATTATGTCACTATGTATTTTTTTAAGGTGTATTGATAATAGATTGCAGCAAATGTTTATATCACATTACAATAAACATTGTTATAATTTTTTGTACATTTTTGTTTTGGTGAATTTTTCCCTAAAAGTGAAGTTTCCAGGTTAAAGTGTCCATATTTTAATGGTTTTTTGATATTACCTTCATGCATTCTATAATCAACTTTCACTTTACCAAAAACATATAAAGATGCTTTTTGCTCCCATGTTTACCAATGATTAGAATTAGCAATCTCAGGCCTCCCTGGTGGCGCAACAGGTTAGGTGCAGCACTATGAAACTATCCAGAGCCACTGCAGCACAAGTTCAATACTCAGCCAGGGAGATTCCCACATGGCACAGTAGACCTCTTCCGTCTCGCCCACTGCTCCCCTCAGCAGTCAGTGTACTTCAGTCGATCTGCCTGTACTTCTCCCAGCTCTGTCTCTAGTGAATCCTCTCACCACCCCGACACCTCTGGCCTACACCCTAGCTTGTATGCATAAATAAAATCTTTAAAAAAATAGAATTAGCAATCTTTGCTAACGTGATAGATAAAAATCATTCCTGAGTAATTTCTAGTCTTTTAAATTTTATTATTTATTTTCATTTTCAAAATCTATTCATTTATAATAGAGGTGATATTTGGATACTCCCATCAGGTATTACCACCATAGTGTATACACTACAAATTCACCCATAGTCCACCACCATATTCCATTGTGCTCCCTTCCATCTTTGTTCTTACCCATTCTCCTTCTGGATGTTTCAGTTCTGTAGGTCAATTTCAAGGGTTTGTTGTTAACCATGCCTGTATCTGACCCTTAATTTAGTTACTTTATATTCCACATATTAGTGACATGATCTGGTATTATTTTTCTCCTTCTGACTTAATTTCACTTAGCATTATCCCTTCAAGTTCCATCCATGTTGCTTCAAATGACTTGTGTTTATTTTTATTGATTGTTCAGTAACATTCCATTGCATATATGTGCCATATCTTCTTGATCCACTCATCTGTTTGGGACACTTAGTTTTTCCCATAAGTTGGCTATGGTCGATATGTAGAAATGCAAGTGTCTTTTTTGAATTTTGGGGGTGTACATTCACGAGTGGAATTACTCAATCTTTTGGCAGATGCCTTTTTAAGCTTTTAAGGCCACTCATACTTCTTTCCATAAGGGCTGAATCCCTCAGCATTCCCACCAATAGTGTAGGAGGGTTTCCTTTTTCCCACATCCTTGCCAGCATTTTTTTTTCTCATCTTTTCAATATGAGTCATTCTCACAGGTGTGAGATCATATGTCACTGTAATCTTAACGTGTATTTCCCTGCTCATAAGTGACGAACATTTTTTCACGTGCCTGTTTGCAGTTTGTATGCTTTCTTTGATTTAATACTTCTGCCCTTTTTTGGATTTGATCATTTGATTTGTCTTCGTGGACTTGTATGAGTTCTTTGTAGATCTTCGATATCAGTCCCTTGTCGGATATATGGTATCCAAATATTTTCTCCCACTCAGTAGGGTGCCTCTTCCTTTTACTTACACCACAAAGATTACACTAATACCCTCCAGGTTTTAAAATTTTTTCTCTTGCATGAAATTATAAATTATGTCTGATGCTACATGTGCTTCGAAATATGACTATTACATGATATTTGTCTGGGGGTTAGCCAATTTCACAATATGATTTATTTAAACATTTACCTTTTCACTACTCTCTTGAAGACTACTTTTTGATACACCGAGCTTCTATTATCCCTCCCTCTGATTCTACATTCATTATGTCAGAAATTGATAGACATGTTTAATAATCTACTTTCATGTTTGCCAAGTATGCTATGCTGCTCTTTGTATGTGCCTTATTTTTTGGTCCTGTAATTATATGATCATTGCTAGATCATACATTCATATAATGCAATTTGAACAACTTATCCAAAGCGAGATCCATGTGTTCCAGATTAGCAAAAGGCACAGATTTAGGGTTCTGTCATAGCATTATATGGCCAGCTGTGAAGTCGTCCTTCCACAATAGAAGAGAATAGATTTTAACTCCAGAGGACATTTTAGGGTTTGAATTATTGATGATCATTTTTTAAACTTTGATCATTAATTTTAAAAGCATAATTTTAAAGTGCTTTCTGTGAGTAAACTTTCAAATGTAAACTAAATATAAAGAAAAAATTAGATGGTAAAGTGAGAAATGAAGACTTGTTTTCAGGGACAAGTAAGAAAAAGAATGTGCTACCCAAAACAATAGATCAAAATTTGTCTTTTGGGCTGCTTATTTTGCATTGCTACATTCTGACAGACAGAGATTTCAGAGTCAGGTTGCTGTTAAATCATGTAACAGTTTCCCAAAACACCATTTTAAAAAGTCAGCATAGATTTCTAATGGAGCTCTCTTTACTTTTCTTTCTGAGGATTCCAGGAGAGAAAGGAAAGACTATAATTGCTGTTATACAAGTGCAAGTTACTTACCTTGTTATTAATTTTCCCTCCAGTGGCAGGAAGTCTGCTTTGATCACATCAGAGGCTGGTATGAGCACAGACATGATTTCAATATTCTCTTCATGATGTATGAGGAGATGAAGAAGGTAAGAAGAGAAGGTTTGTCTTTGTAAACTCTTTCTTTCAGACTCTTTCTTATCTTGTTTCTATTACCCTCATCCTCCTATTCACCTTCATCAGTGATTACTTTTCAGACTCTGTTTTGGGTATGTAATTTCCTGTTCACCCCTTACTGTTTTTCCTCAACTCTCTTTTGACTGTACAAAGTCATCTTTTATGATGCAATTTTATGTAGCCATCTGGAGCAATAAAAGCAAATGCAAATATCTAGGGCAGCTGTGGCTCATAAGAGAAATTTGCTATGGGTGACAAAGTCATTAAGACATGACCAATTAGCCAGAGGAAATTGAGTGTGTTGTGCATCAAGTTCTTCATGTTTTTAAAAAGAATCTTGAAAGCAGTTTTCAGGTGAAAACACATAATGATTGCATCCATTCAAAACCATTAACAAACTTTATAAACCAAACACAACACGTTTAGCGTTTACTATTTGCGAATTATACTTATACACTAAAACACAAAATCGAAACCAGAACAGATGAGGGATCTTTACTGTGCAAAGGTGATGTTCAGTGGTTTATAGAAGTAAAAATGTCCAGTGTTCCCTTGCACCCAAGGCCACCACACTAAATACTTTCAATGTATTTCTGCAAGTACTGCCATTTGCGACCTGGACATAATCAAAGATCTTAACTGTAAATGGTCAGGAAAAGTATCCCTGTAAACTGAAATAGTTCTTTTGTACATAGCCTGACACTTGAATCTGATGAATAAATACCATGTTCCCAACTTGTATTTCATGTGACCCTGTACTTTAGAACTTGTTAGCAAGTCTAATCTGAAGACAATATGTAAATGAACAGGACTTCAAATTTTTGTAGAATATTTTAGAAGTTTACTTAACATATTTTTTTTGGGGGGAGGGCATTGGTTATAACTCCTTCATGGTCAAGTTTCTTCAATATTGCTACTTCATTAACCGAATCTGCTATGAATTTCACCATTCAATAGCATGCAATTAATTTTTACTGTGCTCCTATAATATTTCAAGAGTTAAAAAAGAATGGGTTTTCCTCCTGATCCTTAAGTTCAATTATTTAAATTTAATCTTTTAATGTACCTCATTCTCAAAGAAACAATCTGTACTTCTCTGTTTTATTCTTATTTTATTCTTTAATATATTCATAACATTTATGATATGTACATTGATTAATTCTTAATTGTGTGAAGATCTTATTGAAATTTCTCTAGATTTTTAAAAAACAATGTTCCTTCTTTTGTTCTACTTTTATCACTTTTTGCTTCTTAGTGCTCAACAAGATCAGATATAATGCACTTCTCATGAGTGGTTGCTAACTGTTCTAAATGTCAGTAATAATGTTCACATGAAAAGCTCTCATTTTTAAAGATGCCAAATTGTTAACTTTCATTTAAAAACTTGGCTCTATGTTGGTTTGAACATCTGTCAAGTAAAACTGCAGCAATGGCACATCTGGGCACCCTCTGTGACCTTCCCTTCATAACTTGAAAATTTCTGTGCTTGTTTTTAGAATTTTAAAATTGAAGAAATACCTGTACATATTTGTTAAAGATTACATTACATGATGTAATGTATGTGATATGTGCCAAGTATGTGATATGTGTCATTTAGTAAAATGTTAATCTTCTCATATGTTTTAGTTTTGCTTATCCTGATAGGAACGGTTATTACTGAATGGCAGCAGTTGGTAGAAGTTGAACTGATAAGGATGTTGATATAACTCTCTTCTCTGTTACTGCATTCCTAAGTTTGCTTCTTAGTTCATACATGTTTGAGGAACGTTCACACATATATGAGGAAATGTGAAGTGTTAACCCCAAGAAAAAATAATAGATCCAGATATTGTTGGTGTGCTTTTTCCCACTAGGAACCATTGGAGACTGGAAAAATCACTTCACTGTGGAACAAAATGAAAGATTTGACAGAATATTCCAAAGGAAGATAAAAGATTTCCCCTTGAAGTTTATCTGGGATAGGAATGAAAACTAGAATCAATACCAAAGAAATTCATCAAATCAACTAATACAAAACATGTCTTTATATTAATATTAAATAGTGCTTTCCTTGCAATGATAATTATAAAAGTTTGGTGATAAAAGTGAGTAGATTGTGCTTGAATTAGATACGATGAATTTGAACATTGATTAGTATAATTCCCTTGTCACAGGGGTCATGTCATGAAATATATTTTTATTGTAGATATGGAGAATATCTCCAATGTATTTTGCTATGTATTTGATTGCTATGGGCCTTATATATAAGTGGTTTTTTTTCCATTTGGAACTTATTTTTGTGTGGATGATGTTAGCAAGTAATGCAATGTCACTCTTTCATGCGTGGCTTTCTAATCTTCCCACTTATTAAAAAGAAATTCATTTTCCCATTTCATGTTTATGGGTGTTTTTTTCTTCATAGATTCAGTGCTAGTATATACATGGCTTTATCTCTGGAAATTTGGTTCTGTTTCATTGGTCCATGTATCTATTTTTGTGCCAGTAGCATATTATTTTTACTACTATTACTTTATAATAAAGTTTGAAGTCAGGTAGCACGATACCTCCATTTCTCTCTTTTGGTCTTCAGGCTGCTTTTGCATATCAAGGCCTTTTATGATTCCATATTAGTTTTAATAACTGTTGTCCATTTTCTTTCCTTGTGTTTATAAAAACGAGTAAGGTGGGCATTAGTTCTTTAAAAGTTTGATAAAATTTATGTGTTAAATCATTTGGTCTTCTTATCTCTGGATTATTTTACAGTATTTCTGCTACTTTGAATGTAGAGAAGTGTGAGCAGTTCCTGGGTTTGGTCTACAAGCTCAACATTTCCCTGAAAGATCCCAAGAAACTGGCCAATAGTCACATAATTTCAGTGAAATCTTAAACTAAACTATTTTAAATGAGTCCAGAGAGTATTTTAAAAATATTTTAAACTCCAGATTTGTTGTTTACCTACATATGAATAACAAGCTAATGCTTTAAACAATAACATGACATGAATAATTCCAATTGATATAATTAACATAATGAAATAATATATTGATATTAAACTATGTGAAATATATTTCTGTAACGAATTGTCAAACTCCTACATGGTCTGCTTAGTCAGTATTTTTCTACAGATGTCCTGTTGTTCATACAACAGATTGTCCTACAGATTGTCCTGTTGTTCATATGTCCTCCCCCCTCCTTTTTTTTTTCCAGCAGCACAGATACAACCTAAAGCACAGGTGTCCTGTGTACCAATAGGATCCCACGGAGAGCAGGTAGTATCTCTAGGAACAGCCCATGCAGAATAAGAGTGTATTACCTGCCTCAGTTCAACTTTTTTTCTCAAGCAGGTGACTCCTAGGTAAATTTTCTTCATAAAGCAAAGTCAACCCAAGTCAGAGATACTACTTTTATCATCTAGTTTGTATAAAATGTGATCCTATGCAAATAAAATTCAATAAGTTGGGATGAAGACAAAGTTCAACTCTATTAAAAATGACTGGTTTCTAGCTCTTAATAGTTGAGAGATGCACTATACAGTACTTATTCCTAATTTTAATGATAACTGTGTGATCTTGGTGTCAAATATATCAGTGTGACTGTATTTCTGAGATATGTTCTGGAGATTGTACATTATAAAATACTATATAACTAAAAGTAAGTTCATGATTTAAATTTGTTTAATTGAGTTACCATTGGTTTACATAACTTTATATGACTCAGAGGTATATATTCATACTTCTCCAGGTGTATATTACCACACCATATCCACCCAGTCTTCCACTGTAGTTCATTGGGGCTCCTCCCCATTTTGCCATGCAGCCCAGCACACTGTCCATGTTCTTTTGATTCTAGATGCAGACTGTGGGGGGCACACACCAGGCATATATTTCCACTTAGTCAAGGATATGCACCTCCACACCCTTAACTCTTTTCTGCCCAGCAACCCAGACTGAATGGCAGTGCTGCTGCTTGCTTGGCAGCCTCTCCTCTCCAGATCACAGCCTCCGGGCATTTCTCTTCAGCCACCTTTTTTAAATGAAGCACAAATCTCCTCAGGGCCCCAGTGCAGTCTGTACTGGTCTCCTAGGTCCAAAAGGTACCCCACTTTCACTCCAAGTCATGGAACCCTTTGAGTAGATGGTCTGTCTGAGTGAACTTTCAGATTGTTCTCCCAGGAGGGAAGAAAGGAACCTTCTCTGACACTATTTCAGTACCAAGATTCTATGAAGCGCTACATTATTGAACAGAAAATTTTTCCACCACGTAATTGCCAGAGATTCCTGGTCCCAAAACCTACTCTGTGCCGCCAGTCGTGGACATGTTTGACACCATGACTCATAATTTAAATT
The DNA here is from genome assembly GCA_004024925.1 of Scalopus aquaticus. NCBI lineage: Eukaryota > Metazoa > Chordata > Mammalia > Eulipotyphla > Talpidae > Scalopus > Scalopus aquaticus. The sequence continues at coordinate 18,431 of PVIJ01010649.1, read as the reverse complement.
TAAAGAGTTACGGGAAGAACTATCGTAAGCAATTATATATTTACATTTTGTAGTAAATTTAACCAACATATATTGTTTTTACAGAAAAGAAAGGACTCACTTCTAGGCACATGATAGTTTAAAAATCTTGAACAAATACCATCTCCTCCACCAAGAAGTTTATATTCTAGTTTGTTAATCAGGTAATCACACATATAAGACAATACATTTAAAAAACCTCACTTCTTGAATTTAAAACGCATATTCCAAATGAGCTTTAATTGAATTTAAAAGGATGATGAATGTGATAGGAAACAAGTTTATTTTTTTAAGTAAGCAGAGGGAAGCAAACTTTATTCGAGAAAGTAAGAAAAAAGTTTATTTAGCGGAAAAAGAACAAAAGCAAAGACTCCATGGCAGGGTTGTCAAGGAGGGGAAAAGATGGTCAGGAAACAACTTTTAAGATAAATTGTAAGCAACCAAGAATGCACTGGTTAGTAAAAATGAGACATAGAGCATAGAAGGAGAAATCATATATTTAGTTGGTAATGAACTTTGAAACAGAGGTTCCAGTTCAAGTTCATAAAATGTAGGAGTTGATATAGAATTTAAAGTTCTGCAATTCAATGACTCATGAAGTAGGAGCCCTCTTGACAATGGCTTTATAGATCACACTATTTCAGATTAAACCCTGGCAATCCAGAAGGCACACCACTCTTAGAAGACAGTTAATTCAGTGTTCAGGCAGCACAACTTGCAGTAAAGTGGTTGTCTAAAACATGAACCAGAACTGAAGACTTCAGTGCTTTGGAGTGTTGTGACATTCCTTGCCCTTGGTCATGTCAGGATCTGATCTCCATGAGGGGCACCTGTTATATTCAAGGCAGTTCACATGCTTCATTAAGTAAATATTCACAATCATTTTAAGCGGTAGGTGTTATGATGCCCACTTTAGGAAGGAACTTAACTCCTCGACATGCACTGTGACCAAGCTTACACTGTGACATGTGGCTAATGCAGGATTTCACTAGGTTTGACTCTCATCTTTCCTCTCCTGACTGACCATTTGAGACTGATCAGATTAGCTAACAGAGCTGTATGTTGAACCTGTGCAGGAAGAGAGGCGCAAATGCAATGTGATTCTGAAGATTTCAAAAAAATAAGAACTTTACAAAATTGAATGCAATCTAATAAATCTAATCTATTCAATCTAAACAGCTTTAACTATAAATGAATCAGATTCCTTTACTGGAACTGGCCTAAGAAAATAATAGAGCCGATATAATAACAGACTATTTACTAAAGTAGTCATAACTTTGCAATTAAAAAAGCGGCCCCGTCAAAAAAAAAGGGGGGGGGTGTCTTCCAGAAACAGACAAGTAAGGAGACACAGATGAGTGGGAGGCTGAGAGGCGCTGCGTCACCCTCCCCACGCGGTCAGTGCACAATGCAGCCGTTGGGTGGACTCAGTCCAGGGAACCTCATCCATTGTATGGCGGCAGGAGGAGAACTTTCAGCCCACTTCGTGGGTTATGGTGCCCACTTGGACCAACGTGGCTGCTGGGATCCCTGGAAGCAAAGTGAAATACTCAAAGCTCTCAGGCACTGATGGTGTACACATTAACCTTCAGAAGGAAACTTTACCTGCTGAAGCCAGCTTTAAAAGATGCCTGGGTATCGTGAGATCTCGCTTGCTAAGATGTAAGAAGAGTCCTGCCAAGACCCCTTATAAGGCCATTGCCTGTGCCACCACGCAGTTTTTGATTGGCACCTTTCTCGTTATCACTGGCTGCCTCCTGCTAGCGGGTTACATCAAGAAAGTGGGCGCTAGTCGGGCCATTTCCGTTCTGATAGTAGGTATCCTAGTGTTCCTGCCTGGGTTTTACCACCTGTTGATCGCCTACAGAGCACACCAAGGCCACAACGGCTACTCCTACGCTGACCTTCCAGATTGTGATCATTAGTCCGCATCCAGCCAGGAGAAGAATCAACAGATGCACTAACTGAGCTTTAAGGCATTTAGTACAGGCTGTGGAAATACTTGCCTAAGAATTTAGGAATTCGGCAGCTTTGCAGATTTTTACCAAACTATGATGAAATTTTATAAATTCATCCCAAAAATGTGAATCGAGTTTACAGTTAGCCAAATACAGGAAGCTAGGAGTGATCTATTTTGATTTTCCTGAATGTGATTAAAACAACTGCAACAAAACCGTAGAGTGGAAGAACAGCCATATTAACTGCATGGGAAAGTGAAAATTATTCTACAGAGCAAAGTGTTGGCTGCCACAACTCTATTTTGAGCAGAACATTTCTTATTAACAGGGCTCAGGGATAATTTTATCTTGTGACAAATGGAAAAATGGAGCATGCTTAACTTCATATTACTAAATTATTTTGAAAGATTCCAAGTATCTTATCTCCCGCACTTATCGCTAACTTTGTATTCCTTAGATGACCTTGGTATAATCAGATATCAATTTAAGAAAAATAGAAGGAGCTCCTCAGTTGTTTGTGCAGAGGACCCAGAAACTTTAGAGTCAGATTGAAATGGTTTTATATCCCAGATACAAATTTTCTAGCTGTATTACCTTTGAGAAATTATACCTTAATACTCTGAAACAGAATTTGGGACCATAATTCCTACTGTGCAAGGCTTCATAGGGGTCAAATAAAATATTTTACAGCAATAACATGGCACATAGATGTTACTAGAAGTATTTATTTCTCACTGTAAAATGGGGTTCTATAGAATACTGCACTTAAAATCAACTAAAGTCACAAATTGTATTCATGTCATTTAACCTAAGAAAGCTGGCCATGCAAGGAACTGCTAATGTAAATTTATAACCTTAAATTAAAATCAGGAAACTTGGTTGCTTTTTACTTCTGTGAAACTTCTCCTCTTGAGTCCTGTATAGCAAGAGGGCAGGTCCAGGGTTTGTGGGGACCTGAAGCTTATATAATTTGGAGGCGTCTCTTAAGAAACAGAATACAAAATCATGAATTTAAAATTAAGTGCAAAGTATGGCAAGGGCCTATACAGAGATGGTACCCTGAAACTTAAATCTTAATAGCTTCTTAGTAAATCTGTCTCTGATAGAGAAGGTGCAGAAAGGATCTAGAGGAAAGTACTAAAAGCAGGTATGTGTTTATAGTTAAGACTGTGGTTCTAAGTTAAAGGTGTTAATTGATAAAGCAGCAGTGTTTTCTAGAGTAAAAGTTATCCTATAAAAAGATACACTTTCTAAGCATTGTAAATGATGGGTATAAACTTAGATTTGTGAAAGATAAAGAAAATAGAGTATTTTCTAGACAAAGAATATTGGTAATTCTTAAAGGAGAAGAATGTTACTCTCAAATGTTACTCTAAAGATGAACAACTTTTCCCCAAGCTGATAGAAGAATGTAGTGGTCTTGCATGGATACTATATTAAGTACCCAGACAAAAAAATTAATGGGCGAAAATGATAAATTTTAAAATACTAGTTTGAGATATATGACATTTTGCTAAATTAGGAAGATAATATGCACTATAATTTGTTTGGATTCTGATAACAACATTATAATTCTTCCTCTATTAGAAACCACAGAATATTCAGAAAAGTTCATTGGTAAAGTAACTGGTAAAAAGTCCACCCAAAATTCAACATGAATAATAATATAAGGGACTCAGTGCTTCTTGAATATATAGAACATTAATCTGTGCAATGTTAAGGAATGTCAATTTAGGAATCAATGATGCAAATAAAGTCAACATTGTAAACTTAAACCCAAGATGAACCTTATTGTTAGACTCAACCCACCCCAGAATCTCAGCTAAGATGTGTGACCTCGAGAAGAAAGAAACTTAGGCCCCACTACCCAGACGGGCTGCTGCCCCAGCCCAAATGCACCTGCAAGGAGCTGATAAGGACCACCAGCTCCAAATGGAGTTGCCCCCACCCTTGGAATTCTTTCACCCTGCATAAAAACCCCGCCTCCCTATTTGCGATGTGACTTCACAGACCCCCCCTTGGGGTCTGTGAACTTTGCCCGGGGGGTTGCTAATAAAGACCTCTTTACATTTCTCTCTGCTTCGTTGCCTTTTTCTATCGCTCGGCCTTACATTTGGTGCGGAAACCTGGGAGGTGCGGTCCGGACCCATCTTCCTGGGGTCCGACCCCCTCTGGACCCTCTCCTCTCTGTGGACCGAAGATCCACAACTACTCTTGGCAATTCTATTCTCTGGCGGCTTCCTTCTCCTCCTCCTCTCCCTCCTTCTGTGTTACCACGAGCGAGACTAAAGACCTGCGACTGACTACAGGTTGAACTTCGGAGCCTCTGCCTCCCACCACTCTTCCGTCGCCGCCCTGGATCCAGTGTGGGTGAGTCCCCTTCATTTCTGTCTCCATATAGGTCACTGAATGGTCTTTTGGCTGGTCCCGTGCCTTTCTGCCTGGCTCAGTCGCTTTTTCAATAGTCCTCCCTGAGGCGTTTCTCTCGCTCGGTAACTCGTGGGCCCGCGGCGACTGCCGCCATTTTTCTTTGCCCCGAGACCTGGAGAGACGTCTCCTGTTCTCGCGTCGGCCGTTTCAAAAGTCCTCCCCGAGGCATATCTGGGTGGAAGAACAAAGGTTGAGACATGGGCTCTTCTCTCTCCCACTCACGGAAGACCCGGACCATTTAAGAGATCCATAAAGGGACCATTTAGGGAGACCATTTATCATTTAGAAGTTCCACAATGGGGGACCAGAACTCAAAAATTGACCGCACTGTTCCTTAGATTCAGGCCTTCCTTTTGTTGCGCTCCCGCCCTTTCCGCCTCAAGGCCTGCCACACCTATCAAGTCCTTCTGGCTAGGAAACCAGCCCCTCCGTCTGCCTCTTCCCCCAAGACTCAAATGTTCTAAAGAAAAAGCACCTAGTCCTTCTTTAAATAATGCCTGGTCCCAGTACAAAAGTCTGGCCCATAGATGGCATCCTTCTCCAACTTTTGCCATAGCCGAGGCAAAGGGTAAAATGCTGGGGGCTAAATGAGGGACCCGCTACAGCTGGCTGGTGAGGGACTGCCTCTGGTCTCAGCAAGCAGCTGCCTGGATTTTTGAGATCACTGATATGGCTCTGCCGCCTTCCAGTGGTGGGAGAACTGGACTCCTCTTTTGTCCACCTTAAAATACTATTCTGGTTCATTCTATGGGTAAACATTCTATTTCCCTAATCTTAAAGTCTAAACTGTTTAAGGTAAAAACTGCTGAGTTATTTTGGACTTGTTAGCAAGCTATACAAGGTGCTTTTTGGTTGAGTAAAAACTTCTAAATTGCTTATTGGACCTATAAAAGTCTAGTTTCTTATTAAAACTAATTAATATGGTAACAACTGTAAAGTAAAAATGCAACTTTCTTTACTTTGTTTAAGCTAAATTCCAAACCTCAGATTTCTGATAAGAGTCTAAAAACAGGCAAACTGTAAAAAAAGATCTTAATCTACCTCTCCTGTCCTCCCCATACATGGTACCTAAAAGAAAAGGTGTCATTTGTCTTAAAGATGTGCTCGATCTCAGTAAAACAGAGCAAAAGCAATGTAAAATCAAAGTTACTCTTAGAGATACAAATTTAAGACATGTTTAACCTAAAGGAGTTACTAAAGAACTGAAGTTTATTAAATTGTAGTTTCTCAGTGTCTTCACAAATATTGGTGAAATAGCTAGCTCTTAAAATAAATACAAATGGCCAAAATTTTTTAAAGATCAAGAGATCTCTGAGACTGTTCTTGTCCTTTTACCTCTGTAGGATTAATAAATTAATTATAAATGGCGCCTATCCAAAAGCCTAAATTTTGAAATCGCAATCTAAAATTGTGGTAAACAAAAACTAATTCAAAATTTAATAGCTTAAAGCATGCATGCTCTAAGGTTTTAGTGTTCGGTATTAATACTTCATTCTGTTTGAATGTGTGTACATAAAAGAAAGTTCATGCTACTCAAAAAAGGAGTAATTAACCTGGTCTATGTTAACAAACTTGCTTCTAAGGTTTTTATTTGAACCTCTCTTAATAAGGTTTCTTTCCAGAAAAACTAGTCCACTTATCTTTCCTCTGTGGGAAAAATGGTTTTCTCCCAGTAAATGCCTTTACTTCCCTTCTCCTTCCAAAATATTCAAGGTGGCATCTAAAACCTTGTAAACAAGTAACTGAGACTCTCGCAGGTATACAGAAAACGTACATGGTATTAAGTCTCTGATATTTTTCTTACTTTCATCAAATCTATCTATTGCTTGCCTAACAAAAAGTTGGTATATAAAATTGTTACAGTTGCAACTCTGCAATTAACTCAAAATTCCAGCTCTAAGAAACACTAAAGCTACAACTGGTATCTGTCTTAAATATTGTTCTTTTCATTGTTATTTAAATGGTGGCTAAATTTCTTATAAAACTAAGGGTTTGCTAACTTTAGTAATGAGAATTTGTTGATCATTTAAGGTTATCTTATATAAACTTACTGAACTTTCAGGTTTACTTTTTGCTCCTTATTGTAAGAAAACTAAAATTCAATGTCATCTCACCTAAAAATATACATAATAAAGGATGTGTTTATGTAAGTTGTCTAAAGAGATGTATAATAGGCAGCACTTCTGCCCACCTGTGACTATGCAGGTGCTTCTTTCCACCAACTCTCTGACCCTCTGTAGGACAGCAGCCTTCCCGCCTGCCCGTGACCTGTACCATGCCGGGGCTTCTCCTCACTGACCTCCCTCAGCAGGGCAGCTCTCCTCAAGGCTGCCTGCCTGCGACCATGCAGTCCTCTCTTAGCAAACCTGTCCCTTTCGGGGCAGCTCTTCCTGCCCACTCGCGTCTATGTGAGTGCTCTCTGCTCTTCTGTCTCTTTCCTTAATAAACCTGTTCTTGAAATAAAATAAAAAAGGGGAAAGGTCTGAAAGATTTTAGAAAAATTTTGTGTTACTCTTTTACTCTCTGGTTACCTAAATTAAAATCCTCTCAGCATTGCTAAAACGTATTAAAAAAAAAATAGATCTACTCTTATTTTAGTGGTCTCTCATTAGCCAGTCTTGCCCTGATATCAGGCTCAGGCTCCAGAGATGAAATCAAGGGACTAAGACCCTTTAACACGGCCTTCATGGCCTGCAGTGACGTGGAGGGCACTAACTAGACTAAGAAAAAGAAAGGGAGAAAGACAAGAGAAGGGCCCAGTATATGGCAGTTGCCATGGTCAGTACCCTGCCACCTCAGACTCACCCAAGGCCCCATGTGCCCCAGGGCATTTGGGACCTCAACCTCTTCATGGGCTGCCAGCTTGCTTCCACTGCCAGCAACCGGGACACCTCAGCAGCGAGCTTCTAAAGCTGTCCCCAGGGCCATAACTTCAGTGCCATCACACAGGGCGATAAAAAAAATGACTGTCCCACTCTCCAGAGGGGGAGTGGGCCAGCCCAAACCACAGGCCAGGATGGGAGGGCAGGCTTCACCATCAGCTGCCTCTGACTATGAAGAACCCGGTGCAGGAGAAGACATTCTCTGAAGCCCAAAAGTAAGACAGGCTCCCCTGTTTACTGTTTCTTTCTTTTTTGTTTTTTTTAAAGATTTATTTATTTATGCATACAAGCTGGGGTACAGGCCAGAGGCCTGGAGCGGCGAGAGGATTCACCAGAGACAGAGTGGGGAGCAGCACTGGCAGATCAGAAATACACTGCTGAGGGAAGCAGCGGGCGAGGCAGGAGAGGTCTGCAGCACCATGTGGGACTCTCCCCGGCTGGGCGTCGAACTCGCATCGCGAGCTGCCGACAGCTCCACAGCGCAGCGCCCAACTGGTGCGCCACCAGGGAGGCCCTGTGTACTGTTTCTATGGACAAGCCTCTGGTGACCCTTGAAGTGGCAGACAAAATAATCACCTTCTTGATAAATAAGGGGCCACTTACTCTATCTTGTTTCAATTCTTTGGACTGACCTACTGGTCAATTGTCTCCCTCACTGGTACTAATGGCCAGCCTGACCCAGGATACTTTATATCACCACTACCTTGCTCACTACAAGGCCACATGTTTATATATTTTTAGTCTTGTTTTTCTAACTTTCTCTATTAGGACAGGACATGGTAAATAAATTCCTAACTACCAGTCTCCGCAGCCACTATTGGCTCTTCTGGATGCTGCTACAAAACACTGGGGTAGTGCAATAGCCCCAGGTCTCGCTAATGACCTTTGCCTCCTGTTCAAACTGCCAACCACAAGGAAAGTACTTAATTCCACATAATTCGTTTGGGTATTAAATTTACAGTTATAATCTATCTTGTACTTTTCCTCTTCACCCTGGGATTATACTCAGTTACTCCCCCAGAGTGGACTATTTGTCAAAACTTCTTTCTTCTTTTATTTTACCGTGGCTCTTTTTTTTCGGCGGGCCTTCTCTGCCCATCATGACAATTAAGCTATTCTTGTTAATGTTTATTCCCCTGTTGATGACTCTCTGGCCGCTTCTCACTCTTATTGCCACTTACTTATTGCTCTTATTGCCCTAACTGTGGCCTTAAATCTTACGGCAAGGACAGGAAACTATAGTGACTGTTGGGTGTGCCTTAGAGGGGACTGTGCTGTACAAAAAATTCCTCTCCCGGCCCTACCAGCTCCTATCGAGGAACTAAGTCATTCATCAGCTTCCACGTATGGGATGATGGTACATCTCACTAATGGGACTACTTCTTCCCACTATAAGTGGACACAATTAGTTCCTTCACAACTTAATAATAGCTGGCCCCAAAAAGTTTCTATCCTCCCTCAACACCGGACAGCTCATTACACCATTGTAGATGACCTTAAAAGACAGGCAGGACAAGGGCCTAGCTAGCTACAATCAATCCTTGCCTCTATAGGAAGCCAACTTATGTCCTGGTTGCTCCCTTTCTCGTTCCTTACTAATTTTCTTTATTGTTCTTTTGTTTGGACCTTGCATCCTCAATGCCCTCGTTAAAAATCATTGCCTCTCATCTGGAAGCCATCAGACTCCAAATGGTCTTTCAGATGGAAACCAATATGACGCTGTCATCGTCCTTCTTCCAAAGTCCCTTAGATCGTTGCCCCGTGGTGGAGCCCTGACTGCTTCCCCACGCCGCTCATTTTCAGCAGGAAGCAGTTACTAACCAGACCAATGCCCTCTGTCCTAACAGCAGTTAGGGTCTCCATCCATAGCGGCGGGAATGAGTCCCAGGGCAAGTTAGGATTAATTAGGCAGCTTCAGGAGCAATCAGGTAGAGACCTCAGAGACAGAGATAGGGCAATAAATTCTAGGTGCTAACCAAAGTATACTCCAAAGGCAAGGGCAGTAAATTATAAATGCCAACCAGATGTACTCCAGAGATGAAGTCAGAGGTCCAGAGAAGCTAATGGAGATAGATAATTTCAAGGTTGAAATTTAATCGGGATAGTAAATGTTGCAGAACTTAAAAGAAAAACTCTAAGATAGGAGATGGGAAAATGGGCACATCTGCCCGGAGGAGGATAGCCACTAGGAGAAAGAGCCAATCACAAAATAGAATGATGAGACTTTAGAACAACAACAACAAAAAGATTTAAGTACCCCTTGACACAGGCCCACAGCAGCTTCCTTGCCCCAAGGGGGACATGTCCCTTCCTCAGGGAGGAATGCTGCTACTAAATCAATGAATCAGGACTGGTGGAACAAATGTACTCTCATATGTGGCAATGGGTGACATCCCCATTCATGGCCTGGCTCACCCCCTCCTGGGACCCCTGATACTAATCGCTTCATTTTTTGCCTTTGCACCCTGTTTCCTTCACTTCCTTTCCAACTGCATCCAGATGAACTACTTTCAACCAGCTCCTCCTACACCCTTACCAACCATGGGACCAGGCAAATGCTGAGTCGGGACATGCCCACACAACCCCACTATGACCCCTATCAGCAGGAAGTAGCTAGGCGACAAACGTCTCCCCCATCCCTATGATCAAAAGGTGGGGATGTTAGACTCAATCCACCCCAGAATCTCAGTGAAGATGTGTGACCTCGAGAAGAAAGAAACATAGGCCCCACTATCCAGACGGACTGCTGCCCCAGCCCAAATGCACCTGCAAGGAGCTGATAAGGACCACTAGCTCCAAATGGAGTTGCCCCCACCCTTGGAATTCTTTCACCCTGTATAAAAAGCACCTTCCTATTTGTGGTGCGACTTCACAGTCCCCTGCCTGGGGTCTGTGAACCTTGCCCAGGAGTTGCTAATAAAGGCCTCTTTATCTTACATTCCTCTCTGCTTCATTGCCTTTGTCTTTTATTTATATATATATATATATTTTTTTAATTGTTATTTATATCTTTTACATTTTGTATTCCCCTTGGGTAACCCCCCACCAATTCACCCGTGATCCATCTCCAGGGTCCCTTGTGTTCTTTTCTACTCCATTTTGTGCCCTTATCCTCCCCCTCCCCCCACCCCCCCAAGTGTCTTTCTCCTCTTTAGTTTCCCTATAGTCCTGTTATAAGTGAAACCATTCGATATTTTTCTCTTTCTTCCTGGCTTGTTTTGCTGAGTATGATCCCCTCTAATTTCATCCATGTCGCTGCAAATTGCATGTGTTTATCTTCTTTGAATGTTGAATAGTATTCCATTGTGTATTTGTACCACATCTTCTTGATCCAGTCATCTATTTTTGGACATCTGGGTTGCTTCCATACTTTTGCTATTGTAAACAGTGCCACAATGAACATACAGGTGCATGTATCCCAAAAGCAATTTACATATTCAATGCTATTCCAATAAAAATCGCAATGACATTCTTCAAAGAAATAGATCAAGTACTGATGAAATTCATATGGAACCACAAAAAGCCCTGCATAGCTAAAGCCCTCCTGACTAAAAAGAAAGAAAACGGAGGAATTTCACTCCCTGATTTCAAACTATACTACAAAGCCGTAATAACTAAAACAGCATGGTACTGGAACAAAAACAGACACAAAGACCAATGGAACCAAATAGAATACCCAGAATTAAAGCCACATATATATGAACAACTAATCTTTGACAAAGGAGCAAAGAAAATGCAGTGGAACAAGGACAGTCTATTCAATAAATGGTACTGGGAAAACTGGACAGCCACATGCAAAAAAATGAAGTTAGACTACTGCCTCACACCATGCACAAAACCAACTCAAAATGGATAAAAGATCTAGACGTAAGACCTGAAACCATAAAATTTATAGAAGAAAATACAGGCAAAATTCTACACGACATACATCTCAGCAAAATCTTTAATGACACATCCCCCAAAGCGAAAGAAGTGAAGGACAAGATAAACAGGTGGGATTACATCAAAATAAAAAGCTTCTGTACAGCAAAAGAGACATTAACCAAAACAGACAGACACCCTACCAACTGGGAAAATATCTTTGCACACAATACATCCGATAAAGGACTGATAACAAATATTTACAAGGAACTCACACAACTCAACAAAAACAAAGCTAACAATCCAGTCAAAAAATGGGCAGAAGAGCTAAAAAGGCACTTCTCCAATGAAGAAAAGCAAATGGCCAACAGATACATGAAAAAATGCTCAACATCACTTATAATCAAGGAAATGCAAATCAAAACCACTATGAGATACCACCTCACACCTGAGAGGATGCCACACATTAAAAATACAGGCAACAACAAATGCTGGAAAGGATGTGGAGAAAAAGGAACTCTTCTACAGTGCTGGTGGGAATGTGAATTGGTCCAACCACTATGGAAAGCTGTATGGCTAATCCTCAAACTGCTAAACATGGAGCTTCCATACGACCCACCAATACCACTTTTGGGAATTTACCCAAAGGACACAAAAACACTAATCCAAAAGGATACATTCATTGCCTTTTTCTATCGCTCGACCTTATACTTATACCTAACACTTATCACAAGGACAGTTAAGCAAATAAAGGCAAAATGAGTACCATAGCATGACATACTATAAAAGATACTAGAAATTCAAACATTGTTTTAAATCCAGACATGGTATGCATATCGTGTAGAAATATGCAAATAAATATGCAAGAAACATTTTTTTTTTATACATACAAGCTGGGGTACAGGCCAGAGGTGTGGGGTGGCGAGAGGCCTCACCAGAGACAGAGTGGGGAGCAGAACAGGCAGATCAGAAACACACTGCTGAGGGGAGCAGCAGGCGAGGCAGGAGAGGTCTGCTGCACCATGTGGGATTCTCCGCGGCTGGGCGTCAAATCCGCACGGCGAGCTGCCGACAGCTCCACAGCGCAGCGCTCAACCGCTGCGCCACCAGGGAGGCCTGCAAGAAACATTTTTTACTATACAGTCAATTCATTTCTGCCTACCTATGTATTCACAAGACCTACCTTTATTATTCTATTTAATAATGAAAATTTTTCAGCATCCACTCCCCTACCCTTCTGATCATTGATTTCCTACTCACTTTTTCCATCTTCCAGAGCATTTATCTCTTCCCAATATACTAAACATTTGCTAATTTATTATTTCACTGTTTAGTATCCTCTTTCCCCACTCTTATGTAAGTTGCAGGAGATTAAGACTTTTAGTAGGTTTTTCTCAGTGCTTACTTAGAACAGTATCCAGAATGTAATAGTAACTGGATAAATTTGTTAGATGAGAGAGTAATAAGTAAATTACTTTTGCCTAACTTAAATGTAAGAAAGTGTGATGACCTAAGGAAAAATTAAACCCATGCATTTTTTTTAAACATCTAATTAATTTTCACACATTGATAACCTAAACATTTTTAATCTTAAAAGGCCTTAAGCAAGTATACATTAAAAACATGTTCAATTTTAAATGGTTACATAATATTATTATATTTATATAACATCCTTGAAATAAAATTATAGAGACAAAGAACAAATTAATGTTTGCCAGGAATTTCATGGTAATTACATGTGACAAAATCACATAAAACAACATACATACACACACACACGAACACACACACAGATGCTTGCAAAACTGTTGAAATCTGAATAAACTCTGGGGACTGTGCCAGTGTAAATTTTATCCAGGATAGACTACATGCTGGGTCACAAAATAAATATCAGTAAGTTCATAAACATTGAAATCAAATCAAGTATCTTCTCTGCTCACAATGGTATCAAGAAATAAACCACAAAGAAAGCAGGAAAAACCTCTAATGTATGGAGTCTGAAGAACACACTTCTGAATGATTGGATAAATGAGGAAATCAAAGAAAAAAATTTAAAACACCTAGAGATAAAGACATAATCTATCAGAAGTTATGGGACACAGCAAGAGTGGTACTAAGAGGAATTCAGGAACACATCAAGAAACAACAAAGAGCTCAAAAAATAAACCTTATCCTCACCTCGGGATATTAGAAAAAGAACAAATAAAGCCTGGAAAGGGAAAGCAGAGTCCCGAACATAGCTGTGCATAGCAGCAGCTGAGCAGGCAAGAGCTGAGAATGGGTGGATGAGTATCCAGTTTGGGTAGCACACGTATTTGGAACTACTGTACAGAGGTGGGGAGGACCGTCCTCCACAACCCTGTCCTGAAGCTAGAGATTGAAGTCAGACATTGAATCCCTGAGAATTCTTGCAGCTTAGTGCGGAAGGTGGAAGATCTCCCCCCCCCCCCCACTTCTCAGCCTTCAAGTGAGGCAGGGAAGTTTGTTTCCCAGCATGCCAACCCTCAACTCTGCCAGCAACAAAACCTGCCAGGCTTCTTAGCTCCTGGCCCATTGCAGGTAGACACTCACTCTCTGCCTCTCCATCCACCCCCTCTCTCCCCAGAGAACACTGACACTTGGACAGGCATGCAGCTAACATGCCCAGGACCAGAGGAGCTGGCAGCTAGCTGGACAGCTGTAAAGACAGACACCCTGTCCTCCTGTGTCTAAACTCCTGGGGCTTCACTGAGTTCCTAGTGTTAGGGGGAAAAAGGATGTCTGCAGCAAACTCCACAGATAGGTTTAAGGACCCTACCTCAGACCAAAGAGATCCACGATACCTAGGGCTACTAATCTCTTAATGCCATCATCATTGAAGAGAGGGTTACTGGGAACTGAGGGGTAGAGGTAAGCAACTAGATTTGGTATATAACCACACTTGTGAACCTTGGGGTCTCTTGGCGTGCCATTGGGGGTTCCAGCTCTTCAGATCTGGTAGGACGCATTTGCAGATTTCTCTCTCTTTTTCTCTTTTGTCCCTGAGTTATTAATTTTTTTATATCCCTTTTGCAAAAAAATGTTTTATTAACCTTTGTGTGTGTGCCTGCAATTGATCTGATTATAAGTCCTTTTTAAGGGCATGGGTGAGAACCCACAATCAGGCACCCCAGTGTATATTGGGATTGCCCTGTAACACTAGCACACTGAAATCTGGCAAGGGCCATCTACTATAAAGGACAGTGACTGCTGGGCAGTTGAGACAACACACTTGGGGCTACTAGTAACTGGATTCGTAGTCCCAAGATACACCGTCCGTCCCTGCTTTGCACAGAATCCTGGGGCTTCCCCTGTCCTCCTAGCACACTGCAGAATAGGGAGTACCCCTCCAGGTAAGAACACTGACTGCTGTGCAGGTAGGGAATTGATGCACCTGGAATGACTTTTCCGAGTTTGGGTCTTGGTCAGCAGGAGCAAACATGTCAGGTTTTGAAAAACTACATCCCAGCAATGAATGACATTGTCTTTCTGGTAGACTATACAGATCATCCTTCCCTCATGGAATCTGAAGTTGAGGTTAATGCTTTAATAAATAATGAAACAATAAACAATGTGCTAATGCTTATTTGGAGTAACACAACTGACGGAACAGACACAATCAGTGAAGAAAAACTCCAGGTGATATTTGGGCCAAAAGGACAAACAACAGGAGTAGGAAACACGGGCTGGGAAGAGCTGAATGCCTGCCCAGTGGACAGATGTGATCGTAGGCAGTGTCATTTAGCTGTAGGGTCATGCAGGGCACCTCTCACCAAGGGCAAAAGTCCTGGTATGAGGAATATACTGGGAAACCAGTATCTGCTGGAAATAGCAGACAGATGTTAGAATAGCAACGTGCTTTGACCAGCAGGAACAATGGCGTTCCCCCAGGCAATAAATAGACCCTGGTCACTCCACCCTAGCTTACATCCTGTGGCTGCTTCCCTAATGCCTGTGCACTCCCTCTGCTCCAGCTTTGTATTTTATGTTAATGAATACAAGACTACCTTTGGATGGGGGCTGTGCATTACTTCAGGTGTAGCCCCTCTAGGCTTCTCTTTTCTTAACATGGACTTTGAGTAATCACTCTCATACCACACTGCTCCCCATGCTGCCATCCCATAAGGACACACGCACACACAGTCCTCACTGACAAAAACTCTTTGGGGTCTTAATTCCTTATTAAGAGGATTAAGTGGCCCTGAAGCAGAAAATGTTAGAATGGTGGTACTGTTATATAAGGAGCATTAAGCAAATAACTTAATAGTAAATTGTAGCTTTGGTCTACAAAAGTGTTCTCCAGAGGGTAATTTGATAACTACAAAAGAATTAGAAACTTCTCTTCAAGAGTTATCTGGACCCAATTTGAGATGGATTTTGTAACTTATGAACATTTTCTTCAGTCACACAGTGAGATGTAACACCACCAGAGAACAATTGCTTTGCTTCTAAAGTCCTAGATAATGTGTAATGTGAATTAGCTAATAGGATAGACTGTTTAACATGTCAGAGGTTATTGAAGTGTGACATATTTTGTCTTTGACCCTTTGTGAATATGGTCATAGGCCAGTTGGTAAAACTAGTCAAGTGAAGGGAAAGAAGATTTGTTTTAAACTAAGAAAGGATTAATTGATTGAGGAAAAGCCTCATTTTTTGTTTACTTGATATTAATAGGGACAAAGATTAATGATATTGTTAGGAGAGTGGATCATTGTGGGTCCAGGTGTGTACACCGGTTGAAGAATAACAGTTGCTACACCAAACATGAGAGCAAGAAAGTGTGGATTTATTGAAGCAAGAGGAAAGAACTGACAACAGGAGGGGGTCCAAGGGAGGGTGCCCATTTACTCCAGTCTTGTCTATGACTCTACACTGTCCGACTTCCTGTTGTGAAGTGTGCCAGACTATTGATTAGGCACTAGGTGGTCGGGAAGTTTTGTGTAGGCTGTTTTTCTGTTCTCTAATTATCTTGTAACTGGATCTTACTCTAGGTGGTGGCCAGCTCAGC
Source organism: Scalopus aquaticus (assembly GCA_004024925.1). Classification (NCBI taxonomy): domain Eukaryota; kingdom Metazoa; phylum Chordata; class Mammalia; order Eulipotyphla; family Talpidae; genus Scalopus; species Scalopus aquaticus. Next base: position 2,256 of record PVIJ01010649.1, on the reverse strand, counting down.
ACCATTTCAGTAAAACACCTCTATTTTCCTGGGAGCTGTTTTGTTCCCTCTGTTCCTATATTGTTTAAAATCACTGTCTGGTGTCTCAGCTTTTCCCATTCCCCAGGTTCTCCAGGTCTCAGTCCCTTTCAATATTTAACTGAACTTGAACTAGTTAGGAATATTAGCCTCCCAGCTATGCCAATGCTTTTGTTTGTTTGTTTGTTACTGGGTACTATTTTTGCATGTCAGTAGATTTCACTTTGATTTTGAGTCACTTCCAAAAATTCTAATCTGAGGAATCTGACTTAAAGGCATCCCTGCACCAGCAGAAATTATATGTCACATTTTGCACGTGTGCATCATGTGTATTTTGGGAAAGATGGAAGTCCATAGCTTTTATTAAAATATTGAAGGATTCTATGATTCTTCCACCAAATTAGGGGGGGCAGTTAATGAAGTCAGAATTTATAACCAACGTGTTGCTAATTGGAAGTCATATCAATGTAAAGTGTCAAATTCCAAATACAAGTTGCTTTATTTATAAAGAAGAGATACAGAACAATGAAGATAAAACATCTTAATTTACTGTTTGTAGTCAAGGCCAGATATGATGATATCCTTTATATACCTTTATCTACTTCATGTTGGAGTATGAATAATATGAATGAATATTCATGACCATGATCTGAAATACTGTAAAATTATGAGTTCACATGTATATTATAAAATAAAAATTATATTATGTTAACATAGTTTCATGGTTCATTTGAATTTCAATTAGAAAACAGGTAACCCATGAAATGTCTAGTTCTCTAAGGGCAACTTCTGTATTACCTTCTCCTTCAAGGTAATATTATGCCTTTTCCAGAGTATGTTCAATTCCTAAAATTCAAGAAATAAGAGAATTTAAACCTTTATAATTTCTTATCTTAAGTTAACTTTTGTCAGATATATTTCTTATGTTTCTGGCAGAGTGCTTGATATAATAATGGGTAATGATATGTGTCATATGTAGCATACTAGTGTTAAAGTATTTTCATAGAAGGGATCTGAGTTAATCATGTTGGAATTGTTGGTAGAATGCTCAAATTTGTAGGAAAGAAATAGCTAGGAAGACAATTTAAATAATGTTGATTTAATACATTTCTGGTATATTGGGAATGTGAAATGTACCTAGGAATAAGATCCTTGTAAAAATATCTATGAAAATAATAGTATATTCTAATAAAAAAAAATAGGGCATATGGTCTGTTGGCCAGGTCTATGGGCCTGTTGTGCATTTATAACAACCTGAAGCCAGAAACAAGTTCTAACTCTCCTTCTGTTAGGTCAAATGGAACTCAGTTAGATTCTGGTAGTGTTGAAATAAATCATATTATGATTAGCAATCAGGAGGCAAAAACTGATTATGTTAATTTTTGAGTAATAATGTCAAGGGTACAAATGACCCATTTATTAATGGAACTGATAGTAGGGTTGCTAGCATAACTTCAAATGATTTTTTTGTGCGACTGCTTGCAGGACTCCAGTTACTGCATATTTTGAATATGAAGCTCAGCCTGGCCAGAGGATAGAATAGAAAACTAAACTTAATGTGGCTGATTTGAATAGAACACCAAGGTTTGTGTTAATGTTTACGGTATGAGTAGTAGGATTCATATTTTAAAAAATAGAATGAGGACAAAGATTGATGTAATAATGAATATAGGTATATTGATAATGTTAGTGATGTTGTGGTCTTTGATGAACAGTCGATAGTGTAAGCAATGGAATGGAGCAGACCATGTGGACCAACAATATGTGGTCTTTATGGGACTACAAGTGGCCTACCACTTTTCATTCACTTAGTGAGTGGAATGTTATGGAAGTAAAATGGGAATGATTAATAAAACAAGATTAATTATGAACATATTGTTAGGGGAAGGAATTGAGCCTGTCATGATAAAGGTTTTTTTTAAGCCATTACACTGGTCAACATTGAGATCGTTACTGACTTTAAAAGGCCTAATCTGGTGACGTCATCAACATGGCAATGAAGGGACGCTAGTATCAACTCTCCCAAAAGAAAAGCTGCCGATAAAGTGACATCAGCCAAACCCAGAGAAGATCCAGAAACGCTACATAAATCTAACACCCTCACGGGTGAGTAGAACTTGGAAAGAAGCTAAAAAGACTGACTAAGGAGAAGAAAGAACCACCAGATCCCCTCACCCCTCCCCTCAACACAAAACCGGACCAGGAGACCAAAACGAGAGGCACCTGAGGAAACCCAGG